>APFE031315468.1:0-37457 GCA_000404065.3 Pinus taeda | reverse complement strand
GGGAATACATCTTGTTTGTGTGTAGGCTACATATCATAACATAGTAAACTCCTAGTACTAAGACCAATGATAACTATTTCTAATACTAATACCAAGGATACATATGTTATCTAGTTCCACTAAGATATGTACAAACTTAGGCCATAGGCCATCTAATAATAACATCAAGAAACAAAACACCAAGGAGAATAATGATTCTCACTTAGCCAGTGCGCAGAGGAACTTTAACATTAATCATCCTATAATGAAAATTCGGGAGCAAGTGGACACTAAATTTGTCACTGCACGAGAAACATCCCAGTAAAAGTCATAGGTACATGAAGAAGATTGACTGTAAGTGGGAGAGCAGGAATTACGGTGCAGAATTTAACCCCAACTATGTGAAGTCACATTTATGTTAGCGTCATCATACCTACATCCATGGGTGCAAGAAGAGTCATGAATATAAGCATTATTGCAGGGACCGTCCATGAAGTACAAAAATAAAATTAAAATTAAAATCTTTGTTAACCACAGGGAAGCATACTTGTAGTCATATGACTTCATCGCATGCCATTCTTGCATATCAGTTTGGAAAAAAATAGAATTTATATGGTGCATCCAAAATAACAACACAGAGAATAGATTATGGATGGTATGCAAAAAAAAAAAAACTAGAGGAAAAACTCAAAGAATAAGTGTTCATATGAAAATCCTTCAGAGATTAACTCAAAAGATACATAATGCAAATTCCAGAAAAAACAATATTATCCGTAAAACTTTACCAATATTTTCAAACATCCCTACGCATATTCTCCAACTTGGAAATATAAGGTTTGACACTATATGTCAATGTTTCTTACAAGGGAAGAATTATTGAATACATCATCAACAAGATCAAAATCCTAATAAAGAAATTGGAAGGAAAAATATTCCTAAAGGTAGAAGTTCCAAAAGTGAGAGATAAAGATTCGTGTTAAACCAACCTAAACTCAACCAGTATGAAGAAGACCCTGAAAAAAGCATTTAGAAAAGGATTTGAAAATGGTATTTGAAATACACACATTGACAAAGTTATTTTAAATCTAACTTGCAAGTCTGCTGAAGACAACTAGAAGTGTTGATGGAGAGTTCCCATGACACAATACCCCTATGGAATATCATAGGTACCAAAATGACAGTGAAGCTCATGGCATATTGGTGTTGTGATGACACCAATACCAGTCAGCGATAAGAAGAACAAAGTGAAAAGGGGAATATCTCAGGGTGTAGAGTTACAGTAGGGGAAATTGAACCTTACCCTTGGATCATACAAAACATATCCCCACCATTTGTTGATTCAATAAGGGATCTCACATGATATTCACATGATCGAGGAGGATTTGGCCACTACCAATTCAATTACGAAGCCCCAATAGTGCACAATAATTGAGTATAAAGTCCCACATGCATGATATGAAAAATTGAAATAGGTTATAAAAACATTATTGCCAATATGACTTACCAATGGGCTAGGAACCACCATAACCTTAAATTCCTATTTAGTGTACCCTGGTGCATAGTAATTTCAAATAGATATGCATTAATATATAGAATGTCAACTTGGGAATGTTAATGGTAATTGTAATCGAGTTGTGTTTTCCCAAGTAAAAGAATTTTCATGAGTAGGTGTCGATACACTTGGAAAAATCCATTAAACTATACAATATTTATGAGCCATCTTCTAGGGCCTTCGAAGGTTAAGTTTTAATGCATAGTAATGTTAGTTATAAACCAATTCCAAATTTTATATAAACTTAATTGATACTTTAATAAGAGTATATACCATAGAAATTATATTGACTACCTTGTTAAGGAAACCTCTTCGAATAGAAATTCTAACTAAGTGCCTGCTTTCTTATGAAGGTGACTTTTCATTAGTGTGATGAATACATAAATCATGAGTTTTTTAGTGAATTAAACCATAAGAGAAGATACTTTTACAGTAAAAGAAAAAAAATTGTTGTGGAAACCAGGTTCATGACAATTAGAGCTCTAGAGATTAACACCTATCAATAGTAGCAAGAAGTAATGATTACAACTCAGGGTATACATTACTTACTTGTACGAGGCTTGCACTCACCAATGATAGTCGGAAGAGCTCGCTTGTTCTCTCAATCACTCAAAATCAGGGGTGAGGGGTTATGAGGGATATAAGGTGTTTTATAACAGAGGAAAGCACATGCAAATGAGGTTGCAACTTGAGTCAGCATGATAATTTTATCACATGCAACTAGCCTAGGAGGGAGGTCGCATATGGAGGTTGCACAGTAATATTACCTCATGTGACAAAAGGAATGGGGTCATAGGTCACACACTTATTATCCAAAGAGATGTTTCAAATGAGAGTCATGAGGTATTCCTATCACATGCTACTAACACATGGAGGTCGCAAATTGCTCACTCAGATCGCAGTGAGATGTGACTAAGGGCCAAGAAAGTGACTTTGTGACTTGGAGAAATAATGTTTAAATGAGGTCACAAGTCACAATTTTGATGCCCGGTATGACTACCTCTACAACTTATGGGTGTGTCTACCCACTAGGAGCAATGGTCATAAGTCACAACTTTAATGGTTAGTGAAACTACCACTATAAACTATAGTAGCAACTTGTGACTTGGTGAGGAAAAAATTAATTTTGAAGTCTTTAGGTATTAGGTTTCTAGGTTTAGGATTTTCTAGGTTCAAGGGAAACCTTAGGTAGGTCACAGAGTAATGAAACCCTAGGATACCATAGGATAATGATGATATAAAGTTAATTATGGGGGGATCCAAAATTTGAAAGAGAAGAAATTTTCAGTTTGTTGTAATAGCTACAACAATTAGCAATTCACTGGTAGAACATCAAAAACTCAGCTTGACCTTTACATAGGATGAAGCCTTACCCTTAAGAGTATTTTCTTAGACCCATGGGTCCCACTAACTTTATAGTGCAACCCTCTTCGAAGAATATGGTCTCTTTATTATTATGTTGTCTTTCTTTGAACATGCACTATAAGTTAAAAGACAACACTAGTAGCCTTGATTGGGGATCAGAATAACAGTAGCATGAGCTATATATGTTCATAATTAAAATTGATACCCTATTTTTTATTTACTACCAATAGGCCTATTCAATACCCCAACAAAATCACTCAAGGAATCAGACATGTTTCTTCGCTACCAGCAAGGTTGTATGGTACCCTAATGAAGTCTTTTGCATCACCTCTCTACGTAGGAATCCTTTCTTAATCCTTTAACCTTTATTTAATTGATTTTAATTTATTGTGCATATTGGCATCATTTATTAGGTGTTAATTTTCGCCACGGAAGATGAGATATCCAAACTTATTTTACGGGCAAGAGAGTTTGTTCCTTGTTGTTAGAGACTTTATTGATTCTTTTGAAAAAGAGTTTCGCTCACTTTAAGTTTTCTCCTTTACCCTTTCTCAGCACTAGGTAAAGTCATGGAAAAAAAAATCTAGGTTGCAAATACACCTCAGACAGTAGAGAGGGTATTCCAGCCAATTAGGGTTCCCCATAGATCCCAGTCCATATTTTTCATGTGGATATAAGTTTTCTCCTTTACACTTTCTCAGCACTAGGTCAAGTCATGAAAAACAAAATCTAGATTGCAAATCCACCTCAAGCAGTAGAGAGGGTATTCCAGCCAATTAGGGTTCCCCATAGAGCCTATTCCATATTTTTCATGTGGTTATTTTGACTTGTAAACGATGCTTAAGTGCAAAGAACATAAAGACACCAACATATTGCCAATGATTGAACAGTTACAACAGTTTCTGTAAGACATTTGACTTATTGATAATGTTCAAGAGCCCATTATTAATATATCAGGCCTTATTTATGTAAAAGAGGCCTCTAAGTGAAACCAAAAAGAAGATGCATAAAGACAAGAAAAAAAATTGAAAATAAGAGAAGAATTTAAAGGCATTGCAAATATAAATGACAAGAAAGAAATGTGTATAAATATAAGTGACTAGCTACAATTTGAGCTGCAAAGTGAAGTAAAACTTGAGGTCTTGGTCATTTACAGGAAGAATTTTAAGTCTTCTTGTCTAGGGTTTGGAGGCAGTAAGCATGATGTCCAAGTTTCTCCTTGATTTGAAAAGGACCAATCCATAAGGCTTGAAATTTGGTGTGGTTTTCCCTTATCCTCGTGGGATTTATCCCATTTCAGGACAAGATCCCCTACATTGAACTTTGTTTTTTCCCATGGACTTCTTATTGAACCATATCTTGATTTAGTTTTGGTGTGAAGCAAAAGTTTGCTAGGAATTTTGTTTTTCTTCCCTGAGTTTAAGCAAGGTGTCAATCCTACTATGCATGATGGGGCATGACCTACCACGGTGATCCTGACATAATTGCAAAATGGGTAGGTACATGTTTGGTGGTAGCATGAACTCTTTTCCATATACTAGGAAGTAAGGATAATTACCAAGAGATGGTTTTTAATGACATGGTCAGCCCAAAGAGCATTGGTTAAAGAATTATACCAGTTTCTTTGACAGGACAACACAATTTTCTTGATAATACAGATTAAGTTCTTATTGGTGAACTCAACTAACTCATTACCTTGGGGATAGTAGTTATCAGAATGCTTAAAAATAATACCATTTTCTAAACAAAAATCATACAACCTTTAATGATGAAATGTAAGTTGCATTATCAAAAACAAGGGAGGTAGGAACATTGAACCTAGTTATGATGTTTTGATTAATAAAATGAATTAATTCTTGTTCATTTACTTGTCTCAATTGAACAAATTTAGACCACCTCATGAAATAATCTATACCTGTGAGGATATATTTTTTTTTTATTTTGAGGAGTGCGGTATGATCTCCCCAATGACATCTAGGCCCCATTGCTAGAAATGTTCCTCAATGGCAATAGGTTGGAGTGGTGTGTTTATCGTGATTCTCTTACAGCAAACTTTTGATAGATAGAACATTTGGGAACATATGCATGGGCATATATGAATAATGTATGCCAATAATATACCACCCTCATCATTATGTGTGTTTTTGTGTCACCAGCATAGTGTACACTTGCTAGTCCATCATGTAGCTCCTTCATAACTTTTTTCATTGTCACCAGAATCCAACCATTTAGGAAACACGCCATTATGCTTTTTATGAAATAAATTTCCATGGACCAATTGATAGGAAGAGGTTTTGAGTCTAATGGCCTTTTTCTATTTCACAGACAAGGTAGAAGGAAAAAGTATCTTGTTCCAAATATTACCTCATATCGGGACAGCAAGATGATGACAATTTGGGTGTGGACACCAAATTGTTTTGATACATTTCATTCTCTTGCTCCCATCCCAAAATTTATTCCTTAGGTTGAACATAAGCTTAAACAGCATGCTTTCATAAACCATGTCCCTATACTATGTGGGTCAATTTGAACTCAATATCATATTCCTTCAAACATGTCATCCAATTGGTCCTACATTCACTTAGCTCTTGGTTCACAAATAGTGATCTTACTATAGGGTGGGGTACAAATACTATGACATGATTTTTCAATATATAAGGTCTGAAATGATTGAAATCCTTATAGGCAACATATGTTTTCATGTCCATATCATGATAGTTTAACTCGTATCCCTTTAAATCAACACTCATACAAGATATAGTTTTCTCATTACCTAGATCATCATTTTTGTTAATATGGATGCCAATGATGAATTTGAATTAAATGTGTATAGCATAATTTTTTATTAAAATTAGGGTTGTAAAGAGGGTGGGCTTCCACTATAACTTGCTTTATATGGGTGAAAGACTCCTTCTCTTCTTGATTCCATTTAATTAGTGCATCCTTATTTATCATATTTTGCAGTGGCTTTATGATTTGGTAATAATCATGAACTTACAATGAAAACTAGTCTCACCCAAAAATGACTGCATTTCCTTCTTTCCATTGGGGTGTGAGATTTGCGTGATAGCATTTATGCACTCAGGCTCCACTGTAATACTTCTCTTTTGTATTATGTGCCCCATGGTATTAACCTCCAAAGATGTTTTTCTTGGGGTTGAGTGATATTCTATATTTCCTACAACACTCAAATATTTGCTTTAGATGACATATATGATTCGGTATTTTCTTTGAAAACACCATTACGTCATCAAGGTAGACTACTACACTTTGGCTAATCAGCCCTCTCAAAGAAATATCCATTTCCCTTTGGAAATTAGCTTCGAAATTTATAAGGATAGAGGGCACGCGTCTAAAAGCGAAAGTCCCCCATTTTATTCTAAAAGTAGTTTTCAAACGATCTGGTTTAGTAACCAACAGTTGGTTGTAATCAGAAAATCCATCGAGTAGAGAGAATATTCCAAATATAGAAACTATTTGAAACATCTACTCCATGGAGGGGACTAGATAGTTATATTTATTAGAATCTCAACTAAGGTTTCATAAATCAACACACGGACTGATCTTGCTAGACCTCTTCTTTACAAGTACAAGGTTGGAGACCCAAGTGGAATTCGTAACTTTGAAAATGATTCATGCATCCAACATCTTCTTCAACTCTTTTTGTATGTCAGGCTCTAGCATTTGATGCACTTTTCTTAACTTCTATTGAAGAGGTCTTGCCTTTTCTTTTATTGATATCACATGCTCGATAATATGGGTGTCATACATTTTCAGATATTCATAAGTCCAAGAAAAACATCTTGATACCTCTTGAATAAATCAATGTAAGTTTTCCTTACTCCAGGAGAGAAACAAGTATCGAGATTGATAAACTTGGTGTCAACCTTTCTTCCAAGATTGATATGTTCATGCACCAATGTGGAACTTTAAGTCTTTGTGTATGGTGTTCCTTGGAACTGGTCCTCTAAGTCAAACAATTCTCAAGAGAAACAACGCCTTTGGGCATGGGGTTGCCCCTTCGCATGTCAACTTCTTCCAGCAATGCTTTATCATCTTCTTCATCATCTATTGCCACATCCTTAAATAAATCCACATTGGAGTCTAGTATCTATTGATAATCATTGAAAACATGGACGTTAGATATATTATTTGGAATAGCACACTTATAAACAATTTCAATAGAAAACGTATCAACAACAACATTGTTAATATCAGGAACTTATTTAATACTAAAATCTTTAAAAGAAAAAATCAACTGCCATACCTCTTGTTAGTAATTTTTCATGTGTGGTGACAAACAATGGATAGTGTTGCGTACTTTTCTCGTAATGATTTTTGAATCACCAATTACCTTTAAACACTCCACCTTGAGGTCAATGGTTTTTGATCAGCCTAATAATCATTGCCTCATACTTTTTGGTGTTTTTAGTGCATTGAAATTCCAATCTACAAGAAATTAAAAACTTAGTTTTTGGGGGGTCCATCAGGATGTAGCCTATTCTAACTCCATCTTGAGACTTAAACCCATGATAGCACAAATTCCACATGTTAGTACAACTAGAATATAAGTTAAATCCATTCACATCTAAATTACAAAGTTCATTAACATTAGCTAGAGGGTAGGGAAGGAATTCCAACTACATATCTGATGAGACTGGTGATTGTATGGCTTTGTAACAACTGATGTCAAATTCCAAAAAACAATCCCCAATTCTTGTTGAGTGAAACAGATTGGCTCATTAGGTTCTTTCAATGCGAGGACTGTATACTTCATGTAGGACTAACTATTGACTCTCATTTGGTTATTCTTTTCCTTATAGGGGAGCCACAAATGTGACCAATTTTTAGCAAAAAAATCCTTGTAGCTTGCTAGACCAATCTCTACTTAGCAACAACCCATATGCTTTAGGAATATCAACAACCATAATATATATGAACTAATGCACTCTTGAGTCAAAAGAAAACCTAGTCAGTACATTATTCAACTCTCTAACAACCTTATCTTGAGATCTATCAAGGTGGATGATTCTTGCATCTGTCTTCTTCGGTTCAACATTAAGTTTGTTGCAAAATCATAAAGGCATGATGTCAGTGGATGCACCAGAATCAACAAGACAGGTGTGCACATTATAATTAAAAACCTCAAAATTCAATAGGACAGGAGGATTTGAAGACCTATAATTAAGATTTACGACATTGAAAATGGATTCAATATTTACTAATGCTTTAAATTTACTAGAGGAAGTAGCCTTGGAAGAAACAAAGACTTTACCAACAGAATACATCAAAGAAAATGTCTTGGCAATCAACTCCCTCTACCCAGACAACTTGTCTAATTCATAGAGAGACATGTTTTCTTGGGTCTTGTTCATATCTTTAATAATGTTGTATCCAATATCATAAGATACAACTTTCTCCTTAGATGGTTGAGCAGTGGTAGTTGGTTGAGAAGACTTGGTAGAAACTTCAAGAGTGTTAGAGTTATTATTATTGCTTGTTGATGTATTCTTTTAGGAATGCCTGGTTGAATATTTAGAATTTGAAGGTTGAGAAGGGTTGCTTGGCAGTGAAATATTCCTCCATAATGCCATATTCTTCTCTTCTAAGGTAGGTTCATCTACCCGTCCCTTACTCCTCAAATCATAAGTCTTTGGAAGTTTAGGAGGAGGAATTTTCTTGACTAGGGCTTCTTGAATATACTGAATCTCACCTTCTAAAAAAACTTCAAACTTCATCACAGAGGAACTGGCGTTGTCTTCAAGAGGACACTTCTTCTTCATCATCCTTTTATTTCTCATCTTCACCTCCAATTTTTTTATCATAAAGAACTTTATTCACCATAACAGTCATATTGTGTACATTATGGGTATGTATTCTTCATGTGGGCAACTTGGTGGAAGGTGAAGTAGTTGCCCATACCAAGTTCTTCAATATTGAGATTCAAATTAGAGATTTGATTTGATTTCACCAGTGGGTTACTTCTTTTCTTGAAGAAAGGCTTGTAGGGTTTTCTTCTAGATTAACTCTCCCTTGTTTTCCTCTTCAACTCAAATGCTTCATTAGTTAACTTCTTTAAATATTTCGCTAAATCTTCAAAATAAAATTCATCTTTATCATGGGATTTACTGAATGAGGCTTGAGATTTGTTACTAGTAGCCTTTGAATCATCGCGTGCTTCATGCTCGACCACTCCTGTGGACATTAGGACCTTCTCAGTTGTAAGATCCTTCGCAAATTTCTTTACTAGTGTACTTTATGCTTCCCTCTTCACGAACATAGTGATGTCATAGGGTAGTGCTTTAGTATAGTAGTCGACCATGATAGAATCGTCAAGAGTAAAATTAGTTGAGAACTTGTTCAAGATGGTATTGAATCACTGAATAAAATATTTGACCTCTTCCTTCGTCCCCATTTGCAACGAACTCATCTCTGACAAATGCATGGCAGAAGTTTTTTCCTTCGAAAAAATTTCAATAAAGGCCTTTAAAAACTCATCCCAATTTTGAAAAGACGCTATGGGTAGGGAATGATACCATGTAGTGGCCTTTTTTTCTAAGGTCTATGGAAACATCCTACATGCAATGTCATCAGGTTTCACTCTCATCATTTGTAATGATAGATGGATATTGCTAATGTGATCTTTAGCAGTAGTCCCTTTTTCGGGTCATACTTAGGAAGATGCTTCTCTAGATGATAGGGTGATCCGAACTTAAACAATAATGCAACAAATCACATATATAACCATAAATACAGAGATGCAAAAGAAATAACACTTCGTTTCATTAATATCAAATACTGAAATATTCTTACAAACGTAATGGAAATAAACTAGCTTGGGCAATGGTAATTTATCTCTGAGAAGAGATGTGGTCGCTACATGCCTCTAAACTATGTTACAATGAGGCTCAAATGCATATCTATTACTGTGAAACAATGGAAAACCCTAAACATCCAAAAACCTAACCTTGGGAGATGAAACACTGAAACTATGGACCATGTTTGGGTAAATTGGTACATCAACTTCCCGGGGTTGTAACTTTGGCATACAAATTTTGTTACAAAGATCTATTTCAGGACTACAATTTTCAAATACTAACATTACTGAAAGGACTCATATTTTCCCAATTTTCCCAAAAAACGTCGTTTAGGGCCTCAAAAAGGCTTTGGAAGTTCAGGACCCAAAAAACTACCAAAAATAGTAAATTGTGCTACAATTAAGGAAACTGAAAAATCGAAAGAGACAATGGTGGGGGTCCAATTGGAATAGGTGGGTGGCCACCAATATGCACCTATATCACAAGGCGTGTCTTCAATCGCACCCCAAATGTCTAGAGGAGACTGTGCCATCCAGGCCATAGGTCGTGGTTGATTTCTGACCATTCTGTCCTTATCCTCCTCATCACTCTCTAAATTAGAACCTGAGTTTTCATTCTCATTCCTTAGATTCCTTTCGTTCCTTATATTTTCTTCTCCTCTAAGTCTTTCAATATTCTAGACGTCCTCTCGAACATGTCAATTTATGCCTTCTAGATTTCTTTCCCTCTAATTCTCCTCTTCACCATGGTTCGAACCAGCTAGATTTTTTAAGCCTTCTATTTAGCATCTTTCAATAACAAAAACAAAATCATCCAAATTCATAATAAAAAGTTCTTCAACCGAACTTACTAAGACTCATTAGCGGGTTCGATGAGCTTGTGTTGCACGGGTATGACATAGGACAACTGCAATCGGGATAAGTCTAAGGCTCCTAGAAAATTGACAAGTAATAGGGAACAAAGCTCTCAATTGTTCATAGGTGACCTTTTATATTGGTTTAATATTATCAGGGAATACTTCTACTGTAGGTGACTTCTGAATAGGAGGGGTAGGGGAATGGGAACAAGATTGATTATTGGCTTATTGAGAATTCTTAGGGAAAGAAAGAGGATTTTTACTAGCCATACAAAAAATACCCTCCTTCTAGTGCCAAAAATATGTTGATGGAATGAAATGTACAACCAACAGCAAGGGTATTTCCCCAGTGTAGAATCCAAAATAAGTTCTACACCATTTGGTTTGGGAGTCCCATTTGGTATGTAGGCCTAGAAGCCATCATATTTCTTTAAGTTTTATTTGGAGGAAACAAAAAACAATCATTAGAGAATAAAATAAACCCTTCAACAAATGAAAATGAGCAACTTATGGAAATTAAATAGGTAGAATGTTATGCATATAACAACGACTAAGTAACATGACATAAATCTTAAGAGAAGCAATGTTAGAAAAACTTCTAATAAAACCCATGTATTCGGTAAACATTAGTTTGTCTATCATAAGCCTATAGAAGCATATAATCCTACACATATATATTCTTAGATCAATAAAACAATTCATTAACATAAGCATAAAATAAGCACAACATATATCAATTGATCACCATAGGATAAATCTCATAATGATTGATGACACATGAAATAATCGCACACTTAGGCTCAAAGAGCTTTAAACAATATGTTGAAATATCCATAGCATCGTCACATGAAAATTCCATGAAATCCATCAGTGGAAATTCAAAGTTACCACTTGTATTCCCAAAAGATCTATTAGCTCTCAAGCAACATGCACCAATTCAATCCAAATCTAAAAGCCCCTTACATTAAGCCACGAGGGTATATTTAAAGAAGGTAAGGTGACCTTTCACCTTCCATGATCATTCATCTACCCACAATGACTCTTCATATTCCACATGACTTTTACTATTCTATGGTCTAATGTATTCTAACAGAAAATACAATTTATATTGATATTAATAAAATAAATAATGTTAATCAACTAATCTATTATCAGAGAGGTTTGGAACATTGATTTGCAACTATCAAACCAAATATGATTGTCATAGCTTGTACTCTCATGCAACAGTCAGAATCTGGTGTTGTATCTCGTCCCCATGTCTTTGTAGGCACTCTAGCGCATTTGGTATTAGGGTGGGCTTCATGCCTTGTATCATGCTTGATAGGGTCATAATATTAGTGTATAGCCTTACAGGCTCAACTACATATTGAGTGATCGCCTCCTTTGTAACTTCCAAGTCATCCTTTTTTATTGCTCGTTTGATAGGCCCTAAGAATTCTTGAATCTCTTGTTTGACTTCCTCTTTTGTTCTTGTTTTCCTAATGTTCCAATAGAAGGAACCTTGTGTAATTCGACAAGAGACTCTAGTGGGCCATGCAAGTGCCTATATGATGCCATGACCTTGTCCATATCTCTAGCCAATTTGTCATGTGACTACATTTTGACACACACAACCACTTTATCATTTTCTATTGTGATCCAATTTTCCTTGGAAGTTCCTCAAGTGTATTAGGATATTGATCAGACCATTCACGTATATGCTCAACTTCTACAATGGCTACTTTGATCATCATTCCCCAGTCTTTTGAGTCTTTTTGCATGTTCGGGAATGGATCCATGACTTGATTTAAGGTCATCATTTCATCATAAACCAAGTCTATTTCATCTCCTAGTATTTATTGTTCATCTTAAATAGATCATGCTTGTAACTCTTATCTTGGCAGGAGGAGGGAAGCAAGGCTTGGTTCTCACCCTGTACTTGTACAATATTTTTTCCCGAGGAAACAAGATTTTGTTTTAGATCAGAAATCTGCTTGTTCAACTGATTTATATTTAGCTTTAATGTTATCACAAAATAAATTCCAACCAATGTTATCATCTTAGGGTTCATACCAATGTTTACAACAATTTCCTTCTTTGTAAACACTGATATAGTATTCGTTGGGTTTTTAGCATAACACTTTCTCCTTTTTTTCATAATTTTGCATTGGACTTTATCAATGGTGAGCCTAGAAATGTCCAATACATATTCTTCTTCTTTCTCTAGAACGTACAATTCATGTAGCGAAAAATGTCCATTGGTGATAGGAGTGGATTACAAAATGTTCAAGGTAGTAAATTACAGCTACATATTTGAACCCTATATTTGTTGATCATTTGTTTCTTTGTTCTCCTATTCGCTTAGTGGATCTTACTAAAAAATTTTGGCTAGAGATTATTGTTGTTGTTTGGCTTCTTCTTCCTCTTTTTGTCTTCTTTCCACCTCTTCTCTCTTTCTTAGTTCTTCTTCAACTTTTCTTTTGATTTCTTCCTCTTCCAATTTCTTCTTTATTTCCTCCTCTTTTTGCTTCTTTGCTACCTCCTTTCTCTTATTTTCCTCTTCCTCCTTCCTTGGGTTATCCTCTTCCTCTTGCTTCCTTTTCAATTCTACTTCTTGTTTCTGTCAAGCTTCTTCTTCTTGCCTCTTTTTTTTTCCTCCTCTACTTGATTGACATTTTGTTTCTTTGGATTTTCCTTATTGTTTAACTACCCCCTATTCCTCTTAATAATGGATTCCCTAGCTTCAAGACTAATTCTCTCTCGGTTATCATTATTTGATTGTTCTCCCACTTTTTCTTATTTCACATTCGGTCCTACTGCCCTAGAATCATTATAAAAATTTTGATATTTTCTTCTTCGTCATCAATGAAGTGTGCATATGCCCAACCGAATCCAATTTCTTTGCAATGTGTGCATGCAATACCTTTTGGGTCATATTTTCATAACCTTAGATCAATGAAATGGAAACGATTTTGATCCTCAGCTTCCACTTTTACCTCATTAAATTTTTGGATGGTATATGTTTCAATTTTCAAAGGTAACATGTGCCATAGTCCCTTTTTACCTTTTTCTAATGTCTTGGATAATCATGTAGTCAATTGATAGGAAACCTCCTGTAAAACCACTTTTTCTGTCACTAGTGTGGGGAGAGCATGAGGATGTTTGTATTCAATGAAAACCATAGTATAGGTTTCTTCTCTAATTGGGAACCAATCTACAAGATCGAGGAGGGATTTCATGGCCCTTTCAGACATGTATGGATGGTTTTCTCCAAAGAATGTGCTAGAAAAAATAGCAATGAAATATTTTGGAAATTGTTTTGTATATGCCTTTGTAACCTATGCTCCAAAATATTTTATAATTAATATGCATAGGCTCATGCACTTCTAGGGTCGATTTTAAACTCAATACTTCAAAGTCACATTTTGTGCAAATTGCATCAAGGAGATAGGAAGTCGTATAAAACTCTGATTGTTGACCTTTTGTAGAGTTCTTGGCTACCTGAATATTTAACTTGAGAGAGAATGCAAGAATGCTTTCCCAATTGAATATCATTACTTTTGAGGCAACCGTGTCCATCGTAGGGACCCATTATCCTAGAAAATTATCAATGTTCACCTTCTCATACATCCTACTCATCATGGCAACCATTAAATAGTATACCTTCTTGAGGCATTTTGTTTTATAGACCTCGTCTGCTTTGATTCTAAATTTGGTTGGCTCCTACCACAATGATTTCAATATGTATTTGATAGATTCATTAAAGGTTGATAATCATTTAGTGTTAAAGGATTCTTCATGTTCAAGTAGCTTATAGTAGCTAGCAATATCAGTAGTGGTGAAGGATGTTATAAGTTATCCATCATGTCTCTTGATTACCCAATAATCTTCATTTGTGTTCTACAATCTACATTTTATTATTTCGGCACATGGGAAAACTAGTGGGTGAGCTACCACTTTATGCAACCTGGATTTCTTGATGTTGATATACACTTTGAAATCTTCTTGATCCTGCGGGATGTCCTTATTTGGAAATTCTGAGTAGATGTCCCACTAAGTGAGTTTTGTTGTTTTGTCAATTTTCCAGGTGATATCTCCATATATGGGAAACTTTGGTGGATTGTCTATAACCCCTTATATATTTCTCTTTACTCTACTAGACCTCTTTCCATAACCTTGGTTCACAGGTGGAACCGTCTCTCTAGAATACAATAGTATATTGATGCATTCTAGGTTGACAATACCTTAGATTTCAAAAATATTGTTCAATCACATAAATGTTATTACAAATGTTGATAATTATCAATTATATGAGAATAAGAGTGTCATTGTGTGGCTTCAGGGTGTTAGGGTAAAGGAAACTAGTAGGAAGAAAGGCTTTGTCTAGGTCACAAGTTTAATTTATAGGATAGGCCACATTCTTGAGAAATAGGACAAGTCATGGGTTTGATAGTCAAGGAAGGTTGCATACTGTTAATGTATTGCTAAGGTTCATAATTGCGATTTGCAACCTCAAGTGTTAGTGTTATGGTCGCGTTGCAAAACTAGATCACATATAGGGTTGCACTTCTTAAGATAAAAGCAAGTCATACTGAGATAGGTCATAGACTCGACTTATCAAGGAGGTCACATGTAAGTCAAGGCTAATTACATCTTCCATTGTGATTTGCAACCTAGTTGCAATTCAAGGTCATGTGGAGTGTTGAAATGTGGCAACAAGAATATTCCAATTTTAATTTGTCCTTGAATTAAAATTGTTAATTAAAATTCGAATTTAGTCTCACTAGCTACTTGAAAAATAATTAATTAACTCATCTTGAGTTAATTAGTTGGAGAAATTCAAGCTAGAAGTATTTTTGAAGTCATGCAACAATTATCCCTTAAATTAAGGAGATTATCCCTTAATTAAGGAGATAATATTGAGCTATATTTGAGTTGTAATTAGTTCGCTCAGTTTACTAAGTTAAGTCCAGTTAAATTAGTTCCAAACTATTTGAGGAACTAATTGTGAGTTATCAATCAGTTGATGCATGCACGCACTCAACTAGTGTACTCCAAATAATTGAAGATTCTCTCATCAGTAACTCATGCATGTCTATCCTGAGAAAGACCTGGTTGAGATTAAAGACAGGGACAGTGTACTATCAGTTGCATGTGTTTTCCTATAAAAAAACTCATGCATGCAGAAGGAACATCATTCCTTGAGGATTGCACAATTTTACAGGGTGTGAGATCAGCGTTCCACTTGGTAACAGGAGGATCACCTAGGAGAAATTGCACAAGGAAATAGGAGCTTGGAGGGCAAAGGAGAAGGCTTATGAGAAGTATATTTTTCCTATGAGCATACTGAGAGTTGGCTAGCTGTGAGAGCTAGGGACCTGTGTAATTCAGAGATATTTCCAACTTGTATGATAATACAGATAGTGGGGTTTTTAGCTGAGGTTTTCCCCGAGTATTCTTCTGTGTTTCATGCGCATTGATTCTTCTTCTAGTTATATGTGTTCATCTTGATCTTTCTCAAATATTTTAAGCTTCCGCAAATTGATTGTAGAAGTAGGTTAAAGTATTTTGCTTTATTTATATTGCATTATCAAATTAATCTACAGTCGGAATTTCTACATGGTATCAAAGCAAAGGTTATCAGAGTTGTGAATAGTATACTGAGAAGAGAATTCGAAGTTTGAAGTTCAGGGTTTCATGTGAAAATCGAATTCATATCTTACTTCAGGTTGGTCAATGGCGTTCTATGGCTTGAGACTCGATTATGCCTTGGAAGGCAACTCGAATTACATAGCATGGAAAGATAGAATGGAGGTTGTATTAGAAGACAATGGCTTGAAGGATTTCATTGATCAAGAAATCCCAAAGCCAGCTGCAGCTAATGCACAAGAGTTGGTTGAGTGGAAGAAGTGTGTAGTGAAGGTGAGACGGATCATCCTTGAGGGAGTTCAAGACCATATCGTCTCGAGTCTCCATGGGAAGATACTCCATTTTCAATGTGGAAGACATTGAAGGACCTCTACCAGAACAATAGCGGCCAGAGGAAATTGGCGCTCAAGGATAAGCTTCGAAAAATCAAGATGGAGAAGGGTGATATTATTTCCACATGACTGAACAAGCTCATAACCTACAAATATGAGCTTGGCAGTGTGTGAATAACTACTGATGATGATGATATGGTGAGCCTCGCTCTCCTTGGCCCTCCAAAGAGTTGGAATAGATACCAGGACTCTGTGAATGGAAGGAAGAAACTGTCGGATTGGGAACAACTGTGGTCAGATCTGATGCAAGAGGAGATCAAGAGGAGCACACAAGATGGTTCTTCATCAAAGAATGATGATGAAGAAAATTTGGCCTTAGCAAGTAAGGCAAGGAAAGGAAAGGGGGAGGCTTCCCATTCCAAATCGAATTCTTCTCATGGATGGAAGAAGGGTGACAAGTCTAAAGTGAGATGCTTTAATTGTCACAAGATGGGATAATATGTGACTAATTTCCCATTGAAGAAGTCCAAGAATGGATCCACAAAAGGATCAGAAGGTGAGGCATTAGCCTCTCAGTTCAGAATGGACTTTACCCTCACTGCATGCATGGTGTCATCGATGGTGGTTTGTGTTTGATATCTTGAGAGTGGAGCCTCATTCCACATGACCAGCGATAAAAGTTTATTTTGTACCTTGGAGGAGAAAGACCTCAAGAGATGAATAAAGATGGGTGATGATGGAAAGTACAGTGTTTCAGGAGTGGGCACAGTTGCTTTTCAGAGGGAGCATGGAGCTCCTCTCACCTTGAGAGATGTGAAGTATGTACCCGGACTGAGGAAGAACTTCATATTGGTCACGATGTTGGAGGACAAAGGCTACGGTGTTGTCTTTAGTAAAGCAAAGGCGTTCCTAAGACACATAGCCATGGGTCAGACCAAGAGGATATGGATTCAGGTGAAGAATCTCTATAAACTAGAGGTAGATGATTGTGCAGCATTGAGTATGAAAGCATAGTTGGTGCAAAGCCAAGATATTCGCAAGTTGTGGCACAGGCGGTTGGGACATTTACATCATGGGGCTTTGAAGATAATGCAACGGATATCTATAGGAATTCCCAAAGGTAAACTTGAGCAACTTGAAACATGCAAAGGTTGTACCTTGGGAAAGTACCAAAGTCTTCCTTTCATGATCGAGACAGTCAAGCAGAGTCTATCTTAGGGCGAGTTCATACTGATTTGTGTGGACCATTCTTGACGGCATCCACAACGAAGCAAAGGTATTATGTGATTTTCATTGATGATTTTTCTCGTAAATGATGGATTTATTTCATGCAGAAGAAGGTGTTGGTGTCAATGTATTCACACTGCCATTAGTGATCAACATTCACTCTTTTGCATTCATGTTAGGAGTCCCAATTTCTATCAGTTGCATTCCATTAGGTCATGGATCAACTGATGGTAGATTTATTTCCAATTTTTTCTCCTCATGACATAAGATCTGCTGACCTCCTTCAAACAAAATTCAGTTAAATAGTTTAGAGTTAATTCTTATCTTTTGTCCATTTGATTTAAATAAGTCTTAGGTCTTAAGGTTTTCAGTATCATTAGGTATTATGGTTTCCATCTATGTCAAATTTTCAAAATATTTGATAAATAGTGGTCATGCAGACATGTGTAGGAGACATAAATCTTTAGATAACTTTTAATTCTCAGCATTTGTACATTTAATAAGTTTTTCACCTCAAACTCAGTTTGAGGTGAAAATAGAGTATTGTTTCATTCTTGTAAAACTTGATGTAATTTTCTAGTTTCTATATGTAATAAGTACTCATCAGCTACTCCTGGTCACCCTGCCAACTCCTGCCACTGCAAAAGAAAAACATCAAGACATCATTCCATCAAATTTCCATGGAAAAGGGTCAAACTTCAAACAGAAAAATAGAGCATTTGAAAATGTCATCAAAACTTTATAAAAGTGGGTTTTGAATGGATAAAAATTAAAAGTGAAAAGGTATATAATGCTAAATCCTCTTGGTAAGTCATTTCATTGTGAAAACTTTAAGGGAAGATCAAAAATCGCGATTTGGAGCAATATTGGGCAAAAGAGAGAGAAAAATCAAAAATTGGTGAAAATTTGTTGGCGTTGCGCATTAGGTTGGTTACGTTGTGCATTGAATTGTCAAGCCTTTAAACCATAAAAACTCATCCTCCATCACTTTTATTGTTGGATTTACCTCATACCAAGTAAGTATAATCATTTCTTGAGTTTCGATAGGGTTTTCATGCATGACTTATTGTTTTTTTCTTCCTAAAATTCAAACCCTAGTTTGTCTCTCTACACTATTTTACACCACTGCAAACTATAATTCCTTGCCTCTTTTTCCCAACTTAATTTTCCCTAAACCTACCCCTTGATCCCATTTTCCCTAAATCAAAAAACCTAACCCCTTTATGAAACCCTAAACCCCTCACACATCAAACCCTAGTTCCTACATCAATTCCACTCACTCCCTTACCTCACCCCATCACTATTTTTCCTTTTACAAGTCTCTTCATACTCATCTTTTCCCCCATCTATTAATCCACCATTCATCACATCATCCCAAAGAGACAAGAATGGAGAGGGACAATAAGCCTGATTTTGAGGACACCTTAAGTGACAGCTCTAGGGAAAGGATTTTGCAGCAGAGAAAACCTCATAAAGGTGCCAAGATTAAGGAGGGCCTTAAAAAGAAAAAAGAGGGAGAATAAGCTTAATATCTTGGCTGAGGTTACACTAGCCCAAAAAATTAACCATTGAAACACCTTTGAGCCAAAAATGGGCAAGTTTTGAAGAAATTTTGTCAATTTCAATTTTTTGAATTTTGCAAATAAGAAATTCTGATGGATGTGCAGCGCCACTGGCACTGTGCATTTGATTGGTGCATCCTTTGGAGAAATAGCTTATAGATTTTGGATGCAACATCAAGAGGACATTAATCCCTAAAAGTTTCAACTCATTTGGAGCAAAATTAGGTCATCTAAAGGGCAAAAAACACCCAAAAAATGCCCTCTCTGCAGGAAGCAGTCTTGGGAGAATTCATTTTTGAAGGGGAAAATGACCTCCAAATCAGGGAATTCAAGATGTTTCAAAAACTAGACAGACAGAGCTTTCCAAAAATCTATCTTAGGCCCGATTTGGTGGAGTGGAAGCCCTCAAAAAGTAGGCTTGAAGCGGCATTGTGCATTGGGTTGATGGTGTTGCGCATAGGGCAGATTTTTCCAGTTTTGCTCAGAACTTCGAATTTCTCCTAGTTTGACTACCAGTTGACTTTTTCTCTCTTCCTTGGTACATTTATGATTGTAAATGATGTAATGCAATGCAAATATGAATGAAAAATGAATTTAGGGGGTAGATACATCAGTTAAAAGTGGTTTGGAAGTGAATGTATCATTTTCCATGGTTTTAGAGGCAAGTTGTTCCACTGCCTATTTTCTTGTTCCTAGTTTAGATATGGTTGAAACTACCCCTTTTCTCATGGATTCGACCTCTGGAGGTCAGCATGAGTTGTTTGATGCCTATATTATCTACTTTCTTAGTCATTTGAAAAGTTTGGACTCTTTTGGAAGTGGTGCCTTCATTATATACTTGTATCAGCAATTTGGCAAGGAATAAAACCAGGTTTCGCAGCTATTTTTGTGGGATTCTTGTGATGAGTTTATGTATTGTTTCTTCTTTTGTAATGAGGTATTCTTATGTGTTATATGTCTCCAAACCTCTCTTTTTCTTCTAAACTAAATGAATCAAGATAAATAGACAAAATACACTAATAACAATGCTTTGTCTTGGGAATGCATTTGGCTTTTTATGTTTTCAACCATTGGAGGAGGAATCATGGTTTCTTCATGCCCTCCTCAGCTCCTAAACAGTCTTAAAACAATCATCTCATCCAATTAATAGTACATAAACACTTATCTATCTCGCCCCACAGAACATGTCTATATCCCTAATTTAATTTTCCAGACCCAACTTGACTGCTCCATTGGATCTAGCAACAAAATATTCAAAATCAACCCAAAAAACCCTAAAGCTACTATACCTAGCCTAAATTCCAAATTAAAATCAGTCATCTCAACTGAGATTGACAAGGAGAGAGCCCTCTCCTGACCTAGTAGGGCTAGCTACCAGGTTAAGCGTGGTTTGTGGTTATCCTAGGATTGCCTCCCTTCAACCTCAGGTCGATCTAGGGTATAACAAAAGGACAAAACCTTCACAAAGTTTTGTGAGTTCAAATATTTGGTCAAGAAATATTTAGGGAAGAAGATCAAGGCCTTGATAAGTGACAATGGTGAAAAATATGTCTCTCAAGAGTTTAAGGACTTCTGTGCAGTGGAAGGAATTAAACAAGAGTTGATGGCACCTCATAACTGACAGTAGAATGGGGTGGCCGAAAGGAAGAACAAAACTATTGTAGGGGCAGCATAGGTGATGTTGCATGACCAAGGCCTACCACTTCACTTGTGAGCTGAGGCATGTAACACAATGGTCTATTTGTTGAATAAAAGCCTGCATCACATACTTGGGATGAAGACACCAGAGGAAGCTTTCTCCGGTAAGAGACCAGATGTGGGTCACTTCAGGATCTTTGGATCATCGGTATATTTCCATGTGACAAAGGATGCATGGAAGAATCTTGAGCCGACAATAGAGTTGCGGATACTTGTGGGGTACACTGATACACCTCGTAACTATCGGGTGTACTTGCCTACCAGTCGAAGGATAGTGGTTCACAGAGATCTCAAGTTTGATGAGAAAAATGACATGCGAGTTTCCCTTGAGAGGGAGCTCCAACTACAAGCTGTGGAGGAACTGTTGGTTCTTAAGGAGGAGGAGCCTCAGACTGATGCGAAGTAGCCACATGTAGAGATTTCAGTAGTGGAGACATCCACTCAAGCAGAGTCTTCCAGAGATGGATAGAAACGCACAAGAGAAGCTGACAGATTGTTGGAGGATGCTAGAGAGAATGTGGGAGCACCATCTTCTCAGCGCAGACATAGGAGGTCACCTGAGAGGTACACTAGATACATGGCCTTTATTGGGGAATGTGTTGAGACCGAGCCATCTTCCTTTGAGGAAGCAGTGCAGCAGCCGATTTGGGTTGATGTTGTGGTGGAGGAGTATGACTCCATAGTTTGTAACAGTGTTTGGGACATGGTTCCGAGACCAAACAACAAGTCAGTTGTGAGTTCTCGTTGGCTTTACAAGGTAAAGAAAGTTGCTGATGGTAGTGTAGAGAAGCATAAGGCAAGATTTATTGCCCATGGCTTTTCATAGGTTGAGGGGATTTACTATGATGAGACTTTTGCTCTTGTCGCAAGGTACTCATCTATTAGATCGGTGTTGGCACTATCAACACAGATGGGATGGAAGATCCATCAGATGGATGTGAAGACTACAATCCTCAATGGCAAGATTGAGGAAGAGGTGCACATAGAGTAGCTGGAAGATCTTGAGACCTTCGATCATGAGTTGCGTGTGTACCGACTCAAGAGAGCGTTGTATGGGCTGAAGCAAGCACCTCGTGCTTGGTACACCAGGATAGACAACTACTTCACTAGGTTGGGCTTCACAAAGAGTGAAGCGGATGCGAACCTGTACCACATCATGGTGAAAGGTAAGTTGTTAATCATTGTACTTTATGTTGATGATCTCATATTGACAGGTGATGATCAGTTGATCACGTCTTGCAAGAAGGACCTTGCAAGAGAATTCGAGATGAAAGACATGGGTCTCATGCATTACTTCCTTGGCGTGGAAGTGTGGCAAAATGATGGGGAGTTGTTTGTGTCTCAGGGAAAGTATGCCAACGAGATACTCAAGAGATTCCACATGGAGAAGTGAAAGCCCATGCAGACTCCTCTAGCAGGTAGCTGGAGGGAGGACGATGCTACTTCAGGTGAAGCAGTAGAGGCTACTGTGTATAGGCAGCTTGTGGGTTTGCTGATGTACTTAGTGAACACACAACCATATTTGTGCTATGTGGTGAACCAGCTGAGTCAAGCGATGGTTCAACCTACCAAAATGTTTTGGAAGGCGGAAAATCATGTATTGAGATACCTCAGAGGCACACCTCAGTATGGATTATGGTACAGACGGACAGAGGGAGTGAAGCTACAGGGCTTCACTATTGCAGATTGGGCAGGGAGTCCATTAGATCAGAAGAGCACATCAGGATGGATTTTCAACCTTGGGTTAGCTACAGTTTCTTGGTAAAACAGGAAACAGAGGTTGGTTGCACTAAGCTTGGCAAAGGTTGAATACATGGCTGCAAGTCAGGCAGCATGTGAGGCCATCTGGATGCAGAAAATCCTAGTCTGTTTGTTTGATCAGAGGATGAATCCAACTGTGATCTAGTGTGATAATCAGAGTTGTATCAAAATCTCTGAGAATCCATTATTTCATGATAGGTCCAAGCACATCGACATCCAGTATCATCATCTCAGAGACTGTGTAGTGAGGAGGATCATGTTGCTATAGTATATTTTGATAGAGGAGCAAGATACTGACATTTTGACAAAGGCATTGCCAAAGTGTAAATTCGAGTTCCATAGAGACGGGATCGGGGTGGAAAAAAGTCCCTGTCTTGTTGAGAGCGAGTGTTGAAATGTGGAAACAAGAATATTCCAATTTTAATTTGTCCTTGAATTAAAATTGTGAATTAAAATTCGAATTTAGCCTCACCAGCTGCTTGAAAAATAATTACTTAATTCATTGTGAGTTAATTAGTTGGAGAAATTCAAGTTAGAAGTCTTTCTGAAGTCATGCAACAGTTATCCCTTAAATTAAGGAGATTATCCTTTAATTAAGGAGATAAGGTTGAGTTATATCTGAGTTGTAATTAGTTAGCTCAGTTTATTGACTTAAGTCCAGTTAAATTAGTTCCAAACTATTTGAGGAACTAATTGTGAGTTATCAGTCAATTGATGCATGCATGCACTCAACTAGTGTACTCCAGATAAATGAAGATTCTCTTATTAGTAACTCATGCTTGTCTATCTTGAGAAAGACCCAGCTGAGATTAAAGACAGAGACATTGTACTATCATTTGCATGTGTTTTCCTATAAACAAAACTCATGCATGCAGAAGGAACATCATTCCTTGAGGGTTGCGTAGTTTTACAGGGTGTGAGATCAGTGTTCCACTTGGTAACAGGAGGATCACCCAGGAGAAACTGCGCAAGGAAATAGGAGCTTGGAGGGCAAAGGAGAAGGCTTATGAGAAGTCTATTTTGCTTGTGAGCATATGTAAGGATTGTACTGAGAGCTGGCTAGCTGTGAGAGTGAAGGCTTGGTGTAATTCTGAGATATTTCCAACTTGTATGATAATACAGATAGTGTGGTTTTTAGCTGAGGCTTTCCCCTGAGTATTATTCTATGTTTCAAGTGCATTGATTCTTCTTTTGGTTATATGTGTTCAGCTTGATCTTGCTCAAATATTTTAAGCTTCCGCAAATTGATTGTAGAAGTAGGTTAAAGAATTTTGCTTTAGTTATATTGCATTATCAGGTTAATCTACAGTCAGAATTTATACATCGAGTTGTGACCAAGTGAGTTTAGAACCTCACACAAGTTGTGATTCACAGCTGCAACTAAGTCATAACCCTCGATGGGGTTTAGAGAAGGGAGGAGTGATTCAAAGGCACAAATTTTGTGTTAGTTTATTATTGGGTGAGGCCTTTGGATCTAATAGTCCTTATAGTCAAGCGATGGGGTTTCCTATAGTTGTGAATATAGTGATAGGTTATAGTTATGAGTTTGGGTAATGGAACTATGCCCCCCACACACATAAAACCATTTTCAGCAACTTCAAATGGATTGAATACAACTCCTTTGTGTGATTAAATGATGTAGTTTGGGGTTCATCCCTTAGAAGCAATGAAGTAGTGATTGACCAACGACTCGATGTTTGTGGTTCCCTTTGATATCCATGAATGAATTCATGAGATTTAACACAAGCTTATGATAAGACCGTTCGATATCAATAGAATTGGGTTCGAAGCAAATAAAAAATCATGATCCAGCAGGTGAGTGGAAGAGAAATGGGTTAGGAAGGGTCAAATCTAGGATTATTAGTGTGTGGGGGAAAGAGGGATGAACACTTGAGATGAGGAAGATGTAGGGTTAGGGAATTGGAGTATCAACACCTATCAACAAGAACAAGAAGTAATGATTATAGCTCAAGGTATGCATAAATTTCAGGAGGGTCACACTCGTCGATGGAAATCACAAGAGGTCACTTGTTTTCTCAATTTCTGGGAAGTAGGGGTGAAAAGTTATGAGGGAGTGAAGGAGTTTTATAGGACATGAATGCATGTGCGAAGGAGGTCAAAAATTTAGTCAGTGTGACGATTTTATCACATGCAACTACCCTAGGAGGGAGGTCACATATGTAGGTTGCACGTTAATATTATTAGATGCGACAAAAGAAATGGGGTTGCAGGTTGCAAACTTAGTATGCAAAGAGAGGTCACAAATGAGAGAGGTGAGGTATTCCTATCACATGCCACCAGCACAGGAAAGTCACAAATCACACATTCAGATCACAATGAGACGTGACTAAGGGACAATAATGTGACTCTATGACTTGGAGAAAGAGTATTTAAAGAAGTTCACAAGTGATAATTCTTACTCCCAGCATGATTTCCTCTACAAGTTATGGGTGCGACTAGCGAATTAGAGAAATGATCACAAGTTTCAACTTTAATGGTTAGAGAAACTACCAATATAAACTATAGTTGCAACTTGAGACTTGGTGAGGAAGAATTTAAGTTTCATATCTTTAGGTTTTAGGTTGTTAGGTTTAGGTTTTTCTAGGTTTTAGGGAAAACCTTATATCGGTCATATAGGAATGAAACCCTAGGAGACCATATGCAAAGGATGATATATATTTCACTATGGTGGTGCGCCAAATTTTGAAAGATTATAATTTTTGAGTTTTTTGTAGCAACTACAATAAGATGGTATTGCTAGCCCTTTTCCCTTGGAAAGTCACTATTTCTTCATTCCAAACACTCATTTCCTATATTCATTTTCCAATTGTTTCTATGGAAACCATCAAAAAGCATACATGTTTTGGTCATTATTATACAACAATTATACCATAATCAAGGGTTCTTGGTTTCACAATAATTATATTATTGACCTGAGTTCCCAACTCCACACTATAAATATGTATTTAAATTAAAGTATGCAATCTCAATTCAATATCTATCTATGTGGTCATTCTCTTCTCCATCAATTAACCAAGGGAAAGAATTATCTCATTAAATTTTTAGACAAACCCTTTTTATTTTTAACTATCTTACCACATATATTTTTTGCAACAATTCTCTTTTATGTGAGTTGTCTCTTCCTTGCATCACTCACCCTTTCAAGCTTAGGCATCCCCTTCACTGCTAAAAAATCCCTTGGGTGATCCATCTTTCCAAGGTTTTAACATGTAAGGAAAGTGCCAACTTATTACTTTCCAACTTATTCCTTGCCAAACTTACTAGTAGATACCTCATAGATGCCTTTGTCAAATGTTTTATGAATATTGTTTTTTTGCAAATTAGGGTTTTGATTCCCATTCCTTTAAATCAATGAGTGTTATTTTCCATTTATTGCAAGTAGCATAGATGTATGTTTCATTCAACAAGTGTTATTTTTCATTTCAATTAGAATAGATGTGTGTGTCATTTTCTTTTCTACAGATCATGTATGCAAGCCTATTTTGCTTGTAGCATTTCTTAGTTAGCTTGGTCTTTGAGCATCTAAATCTTCATTTATATACTTCCCGCATGCATAGAAATCAATAAGAGAATAAGATAGTTCATACTACACATATAGTGTTGACCCATCTAAATTGTGTACAAACCCTAGGTTGATAATTAAAGTTGAGACCCTTAGGAGTTGCAACTTTGTTGTTGCAATACTGAGGGCCATCAGTCTTATCTATCTCTAGATCTTATGAAGTTTCCACTTCTTGATCTTCCTAGTTTTTGTAGAATAATTTATTCTCAATGGATTATGCCCCTTACTATACTCGTTGTAACAATTGAAACATTGTATCTTTTCTCTTTTCTCATCCATTTGCTGAGGACTGGTCAACCTTGTTGGTTTGGGATATGGAGCATGCTTTTTTCCATAGTTATTATTGACCAATTTTCTAGTGCCCATATTTTTACTTTCAACTTTCCTTATTGACTGAAAGCATGACCTAGATATTTAGGTTCAAAGAATCACACCTCATGTTGGATGTTTTCCTTTAAAGTTCCCATAAATAGGTCTAATAAATTTTCCTTTGAAATATTCTTTAATTTGAGAATCAACTTTTGGAATATTGAATTTTTGTCGAATATTTATCAATTGACTAAAGAATAAATTGCTCTTAATATCCCCATAATGTGTTATAAATTCCTTTATACAATGGATCAAGATATAACATAACCATTTTTCCTTTCACAAATTCATTGATACCATACATTTTGTTCTTGTTCTAAAAACATTGATGCAATACTTACCTTTTATACAAAATCCACTTATTGTAGATCAAAGTATTTCTCCATCTAAAACATTCATGTTATAAGATCATTACAATCAAACTTACTAATATTTATCTTTGAATATTATAGGTTCCTTGGTGTTGACTTGAAGTAATGATAATGTGGATCTTGGATTGAAGATTCATGATTATTGTTTTGTGGTTCAATTTTTGTGCTCTCCAATTGTGTTAACATACTCCCAATATGAGTTATTTTTAACACCATGCTTCTCTGTATGTTCAATTTTTCCTTGTATCTCCACATCACTTTTGGGAATATCTTTGAATAGAATGTTTTGTAATTTTTTTATTTCTTCCCTAATGGATTTTTGCATTTCTTTTTTTTTTTCATTCATCTTCTTTTCTATTTCTTATTTATTTTCATTTATTTTCATTCATCTTCTCTTATATTTCTTCCTTATTTTCATTCATTTTATAAATCATGTTCCTTCCTTATTTTCATTCATCTTATTTTCCATTTCTCTTTTAATTTTTTCTTAAGAACCTAATAAATCCACCTTTCAGTATACTACCATTCATTCATCAACTTTCTTATCTAAATGAGATATCTACATTCTAAGTCTTCACTTTCTTAATGAGTTCACGATGAACATTCTTTAGATTTGATTATAGTGGCTTTCTATGGAGGCATGTTGTAAAATAGTAATAGTACTCCTCTTTATCACAAATTGTAATCACCAAAAAAATGGGCTCTTCTAGTTAATAATGTCACTTGTAATTTATCTACTTAATTTAGAGAATATTTAAATGACTGGAGTTTTTATTGATATATCTTTGAGATTTGAGTCCTTATGGATCCAAAAATTTGGGTTGTAATACTTTGATATGTCTTTTCTGCAATTCCACCCATGTGAAAAATATTTGATGTTTAAGTAAATGTTACTGTAACTTTCCAAAAACTTGTTGATTTTTGGCCTCTTCCCACGAGCAAAATTCTGTAATGTGAGACTTATCCAATTCTTCAAATATTATTATGAAATATTCATCTGAGGTAATTCTATATGTATCTTGGAATTGTTGAAGATGTCATAATCTAACTCAAGTCCTATAAAATAAGATATAATGAAAATACCAAGCTGACTTGTTTAAAATTTATTTCGGGACTGTTCAAAACCCCTAACTTCCATGAGTTATAAATTTGGAAGTATATTGAACCACATATTAAAATTTGAACCAAATGTTCCCCAAGATGTTTCCTTAATATGATCCAAGTTTCATTGTCTGAGACCTCCTAGGAAAAAATTTATTGGGAAAATGTCAAACTAACCTATTTGAAATTGATTCCAGGAACCGGAAATTCCTTGGAGCATATATATGAAATTATGGGGAACCAAGATCTGAAATTTGAATTAGATGTTCACCAAGATTTCAAGTCAATGTGCTCCAAGTTTCAGAGTCTGAAACCTCATAAAAATAAGTTATAGTGAAAATTCTAAATTGACCGGTTTGAGACTGATTGCAAGAGAATTCAAGAACCCTAACTTCCTTGGAGAATATTTCTGAAAATATAATGAAATAAGATGTAAAATTTGAACTAGATATTATGCATGAGTTCTCCTTAATATTCTCTAAGTTTTACTGTATGAATGCTCTCAGAAAAACATTATAGTGTAAATGTCATAATGACTTGTTTGAAGTAGCAAAACCCTACTAAGATCATGAGCTTTGATACCAAATGTTACGACATTTGCGTCTTAAAATGATAAGAAAATAATCATTATAATTTTCTTCTCCCTCATTTTATAATTAATACAATGTATAAAACAATATTTGATGATTCCAAGACTAGGTCTCCTTGGTGTATATATAGGAGACAAATGGTACAATTATAATAAAATGAGACCGTGACAATATAACAATATAACAACATAAATGTAATCATAAAAAGATAAACATGTAAATGTAATCATCAATATTTAGATATTAATAAGGGGTTTTAGGGATAATATGGGGCTTACGTATAGCTTAACAAAACTTCATGCTTAGTTAGAAAAATATTGGATCTCTGTGATAAAGCATGATGTTTGCATCCCCTTATGCAAAGTAAAAAAAATTGTCGTTTTTTACAATGGCAAAGATAGATATTTGACCTTGAACTTTAGTCCATGGTTTTCAGGCAATGCATGCTTGTCCTTGAAGCCCTATTCTCCCTCTTTTAATCCTTTGATGGAGTTTTTTACCATAATTCTTGTTTGGGTGCAACACCAAAATTTATTACTACATCTTTAGGGTTTATCCTCTCTTCAGGCCATTAGGTCTACTCTTGCCATTTTGTTTCTTGTAAAACTAAAAGGTGAAGTATTGTGACAAATGTTAGAATCTGTGTGGAAATCGATTTAAACTTAGTGTTCCCAATTGAAATTGTTTTGACTGGAAAATGCTCTTCCGAGGCTCATAAATTAGACTATGTGTGAGTCTTCTTGCAATGTAAATCTTGTTTTGAAACTTGTCGTATAGATTCTCAATGTCCAACTATGTTTAAGAAAAATAGGAACTAGCAGCAAAAATAAACTCGGTGGATCAGTTCTTTAGAGGATCACCAGCTAGTCCTTTGGGATAAATCTCCATCAATCACTTCTCCACCTCAAGATACTACAATTTACCAAGAAAAACAACAATAATAGGTTTCCCAAAGCCCAAAAACAGAAAATCTTATCCCACATTACTCAAAACAATAATTCCATGGTAAGTTTGGCCCTCTTCTATTAGCAAGTTTAGAAAATGAAGCTAATGAATTTGAATCTTTATCTCAAGAAGAATCTCCAATCCATGGTCTTCTAGGCTTGGAAGAACTTGCAAGTACTGCATCTACATCAAAATAATTTTGGATAAAGGTAGGGAAGAATAAGAAGACATATCTTATTGAATCTCAATCAATGGTTAATTTCAAGTTGGGCAAATGAACCTAATGAATTTGAACCTTTAGCTCAAGAAGAATCCCCAATCCAAGATCCTCTAGGTTTGGAAGAATTTGCAAGTACTGCATCTACATCAAAAGAAGTTTGGATAAAGGTATGGAAGAATAAGAATACATATCTTATTGAATCCCAATCAGTGTTGACAAGAAATCACCCCTAAAACCAATTTAATTATGTATTGCTTTGTCTATTGTTGTATAATGAATTCATCATAATCTACTCATGTAAGAAATGTTGGAATGTAGCTCTTTTGAGCATTTGGAAAAATAAGTCAATCATGTTTTGCTTGGGTTTTTTTTGGAAGAGTTTGAATTAGAATTTCCTATCTTAGAACTTTAGCAAAATAATATTTTTTTATGTAATCAATTGTGTGTCTCTAAATTGCATATGTTGCTTAATATAAATTTCCTAATTACATACATACATATATATAATCAAAGACATAAAAGTATTATAAGATGATTTTTGGAAGAGAACTCTGTTTCCTAATTTAGTTTCTCCAACTTTTGAGATGGACACTACACCCATCATCACTGACATAAAAACTTTGAGATGATGTGAATAAATATTCCTAGGAAAATAAATAAAATGAGGATGAAATTAGCCATTACTAAGAAAAATTGAATGAATTATTAAAAAATATTAAACATGAATCACATTTATTGAGAATAAGGAGACAAATTCAAAGCTCAAAAAAATAATGAACAGTTCCAAGTGAAAAAAATTATTAAAAAATAATAAAACATATTTAAAAATCTTAAAAAATCTTAAAATTATTAATATTAAAAATTAAACTTTTAATATATATATATTATATATATATTATATATATATATATATTAAAATTTTAAATTATTTATTAAAATATATAGATTAAAAATATAATTAAAACATAATTATAAATTAATTATTAAAATTATTAAAAATTAATTAATTTCTTAAAATATCTATATTATTGAAATATGTAATCTATAAATCTTTTATTTATAAACTATTGAATTATAATTTGAAACATTTTTTATTTTTTATTATTGAATATAATTTGAAACATTTTTTATTTTTTATTAAGTTTTCACAATTTATTGAAACTTTTTTATAAATAAGAATGAAACCTATCTTATTTTTTATTTGTAATTTATTTACATCTTAAACGAAATATGGATCGTTGGTTCTTGCTTCTGCAATTAGGCATAATAGAAATTAGTCATTTTTCATGTCAAATCCAACATACAATTGTTTCTTTAATCGATAAATAGGTTAATGAATTTAAGGCAATAATGCAATGAAGATTTGGTCTTCTTTAGATAGATCATAGATCTTGTATGTAAATAAATATGAGTAAAAATGATTTAATTCCATGTAAATTAATTAAAGAGGTGAATATTATTGTCTTTTATGATTTTAGTTAAAATTATTTCATATGTTTTATTATATCATATGTATAATACATACCGAAAAGGATTAAATAAATTTTAATTTTAATTCTTTTTTAAATAAATTTAAATTAAATCATAGTTTAGTTTTAGCACATTAATTGTAAATTCAGTATATTTATATGTTTTTTATAATTATAATAATAATTTGTTTTTAAAGTAACAATCAAATCAGAAATTAAATTGGTGTATGAGATTTTTTATTTGAGATTTGTATTTAGTTAATGATTTAATTATAAAAATTTACAGAAGTGTACATACTCTATCTTTTTTAAATTGAACTTGTAACCTCTTGCACATGTTCTTAATCATTAAGCCTACTCAAATTGTACCTTTTGTTTATCAATTTACCAGGACAACCAAAAATAGCTGGAATTTGGCAATTATTATATTATTATTATTAATCTAGAAGTAGGAGTATTTGAATCTTATTTTCAATGGTGGAAATGGATTCAGTACCATCCAAAACCATTAGAGCACACAAAATCTTGAAATTTGACAATTATAACTTGGATTTACAAAAAAATTTGCCAATTTTTTATTAAACTCTTACCTAAATTTCCATGATTTACCTGGCAAATTTAAATGTTAATTAGACTACGACCTAATCCTGAAGTAAAAAAAAAAAAAAATCACATTTTTAACTTTTATACTTTTATCAAAACTAATTCATCACATAATATACCAAAGCGCTTTGTGCTCTATTAATAGTTTTACTTTTATAATTTTATCTAAAACTAATTCTTCACATAATATATCAAAGCGCTTTGTGCTCTATTAGTAGTTTTCTTTATTATTTATTATTTCCTTCTTTTTAACAATAAGGTTAGTCATAATTTCACTTATCAAAGATCTTGAAAAGTTAAAAACATGGTGAAAGTTGGAAAAAACTAAAGCAAGTAAACATTATGTTCTTCATGAGTAGGTGGGTAAATAGTACATGAAGAGCATTTTGATGTTAAATAAAGATATAAAAATCGTGAAAAGTTAAAAACATGGTGAAAGTTGTAGGTTCTTCGTGAATAGGTGGGTAAATAGTATATGAAGAGCATTTTGATGTTAAATAAAGATATAAAAATCGTGAAAAGTTCAAAATATAGTGAAAGTTGTTTTTTTCCATGAGTAGGTGGGTAAAGAGTACATGAAGAGTATTTTGATGTTAAATAAAAATATAAAAATCTTGAAAAGTTAAAACATGGTGAAAGTTGGAATATAGGTGGGTAAATAGTACATGAAGAGCATTTTGATGTTAAATAAAGATAAAAATCGCGAAAAATCGGTGCATAGGAAGCGGCATCTTCGCAAAAAATGACGTGGAAAATAAATTAATAAAAGCGTAATAACCCGAATTCTCGGGAAAATTGACGTGGAAAATAATTAAAATATTAGAAAGCGGAAATGAGGTGGAAACGATGAGGAATGTCGGAGAAAATTAAAAGCTTTGTAAGCGGAATTGTCGGAGAAAACAATTAAAAGCGTGGGAAGCGAGATGGTTGGAGGGGTAATGATGGCCTCCCGCCACGGTATGGAACGTGATCGATAAGACTTATGACCTGGCGATTAAATGTTGTGTTAAATGGCACTGTACGCGTCTTGGTCTTTGGGTTTAGGGTTTTGAAACCTGTTACACCGACTCCCACCTACACTAACCGGTCACCTCTAATCAAAAACGCCCGTTGACAACCTTTTGGCATTCATTTTCTCATTTCCGCTTCGCGGGGTCACTCTGCCGAGGTTTGAGCTACTCTGTGGGAAACCTCTGTTCCTCTGTGACTGTTCTGATGCCGCCTCTGTGGTTATCTCCGCCTCCCAAGGGTTTCGATGGTGAGTTTCTATGGCCTGCGAGGGCTCATTCACTCTGCTCGGCGATTATTTGTCAACTGTAAGTGTGGATATATGTTTGTTTTCGACTCGGCGCTGGTATTAACCTATTAACTGTGTGATTTGGTTCATGACAGGTCCGTCCTTTCCAAAGCTGCGTTTCACCTTTGATAATCAGGTAATGATGTTGGTTTCGTGCTATAATGTCTTCGCCTTTATCCCTCAGATTCTGACCGTCTCGGCCACTGTCTTCAGGTTTCTGTTTTGGTTAGTTTGGCCTTGTTCTTCGTCGCCCGGGTTCCTGGTAAAACCCTGTTACTCTGTCTCTTTTCTTTTGTTTTTTTACTCATGCGCATATACTGTACAGGTTCTAATATTTGTGGGTTTGTTTGCAGGTGAGCTCTGGTCGTGTAGCCATGCTCGTGGTGTTGTTACCCGCGTGCTCTCCACACTCCTTCCGGGTAGTGTCTTAATACATTCTTGTAGCTTGATATATATAGTCTCTGTAGTTTGTATCGGCCTTCTGTGCGATGAAAAATTAGGGTCTCGGTCTTTAATCTGATGATGGACTGTTGTAGTCGCGGTTTCGACTTTCCCTCTGTATGAAATTGTTCAAACAGATTTCTTTGGTATCAAACCCTCGTGGGTTATATGGGCTTCTGTTCTGTGGATGTAAATGAATTTTATTTCCTGTTTGATGGTCGTTGCTGGGTTTCGAACCCTCCCTCTTCTATTTTGTATCGTTCATGGTTTATAAACCCTAGGGTTTTGACCAAACCCTGGTCTATCCTTCCGTCAATGCTATGACTGTATATTTCGCTTTTTGTCTGGTAATAAATGTATATTGTTGAAGCTCCGTCCTGTTGATAACTCTGCTGGTGCCGAGGCTTACTTTACATGTAGTCTGTGGTTCGAATGTTTAACTGTAACCTGGGTTCTTTGTTTATTTACTCAGGTCGTATTACTACATGAATTTCCTTGCTGTCCTGTTACTATCTGGTTCTTTATATATATCGTATGAAAAAGAAAAGAATTAATTTGTTTATCTGTTACGGCTTTCTATTTTGACTGTAGAGTTATCGGAATTTTGGAAATACCCGGTTCTTTGTTCGCATGCACAGGTTTCTCTGGTCTTCTAGTTTTAGGAATGTTTGCCTTATTTGAGTCTGCTTCTGCTGCGTCTTCTCTGGGGGTACACCTGTGTGTATAGTCTGGTATGAACACTGGTGGACGGTGCTGTGGTGATCACGCCGCTCCACTTGCAGATGATCTGTCTTTTTCTATAATATGATTTACAATGTACAGGAAATAACTATGCTGTAGAATGTTAATTATCACAGTGATGAAATGTGAAGCAAATAATTAATGAATCTTAACTTTTGGAAATGACTGTATATTTCTATTTCTGTTCTTCAAAATGAGAGAGGAAACTTTACAATCTTGTTTCTGTTCTTTTAACTCTGAGAGTTGAACTGTTCTTGTTCGGTTGGAACCAACCCAACAGATTGACAACTGTTTTCACTTAACTGATTTAAAACTAATACAATGCCTTTTTAAATAAAAATCAAATTAACTGGCAATTTATGTTTCTGCTTCTAACTCCTAAGTAAGACATAGTAAATGCATGACTAATAAAAGTAAAATAAAAGCAAGTAATGAAAATAAAATAACTGACAAGGTTTTGACACCTGTCCAGCTATGTGCATTGACTGTGTGTTCAAATTCTGCCTGAGACTGTCAGCCTCATTCTGCCTCCTCAGAGCTGGATGCTCCTGCATCAGGCTCCCGGGGTGACAAAAAGTCATGGCTCCGTTCCATGAGGTCCTTAACAGAGTAGCCTGCCTTTTGAATTTGTGTCTCATTAAGCCATGAACTGTCCTCTATTGGACGGTTCTTCCACTTTACCAAATATCTCAAATATTCCTTCCTTCGTGTATGCTTTGCTACCTGTGTGTCCAAAATTCCCTCAATCTCGACGGATGGTGCCATCGGCATCTGTCTCGTCCATAAATCTCCTTTCAATTGGGTGTCCCGTGGTGGCTCTGCTGCCGCATCATCTGCTGAACCTGCAATATAAGGGAACAAATCTGCCACGTTAAAGATAGGGGAAATACCAATCCCTGGTGGCAACTGTATCTCGTAAGCGTTCGCAGAAAATTTGCGAATGATCTTGCAGGGCCCGATTTTCTTGAACTTGAGCTTGCTGTACTCTTGCTTTGGAAATCGTTCCTTGCGTAAGTACGCAAGAACCTCATCCCCGACATTAAACTGTACTTCCCTGCGTTTTGTATCAGCTCGCTGCTTGTATTTCTGGCCGCTGTCCTGCAGTTTTAGCTTTACCTGTTCATGTAGTTTGCTCATAGCTTGGGCGAAATCTTCCCCATCAGCACTCCGCTTCTCCAGTTTGCCCAAATCTCGTAACTCCTGCACTCCTCGCGGGTGCATGCCGTACAGAATTTGGAAAGGACTGTAGCCTGTGCTACGGTTGGGAGAATCATTATATGCAAATTCTGCCTGCGCTAACACACGATCCCAAGTACGGGAATTTTCACCTGTTAGACTTCTGAGTAAATTCCCCAGACTCCTGTTCACTACCTCCGTCTGTCCGTCCGTCTGTGGATGGTAAGCGGAGCTGAACTGTAACTAAGTGTCTAATTTCTTCCATAGGGTTCTCCAGAAGTGACCAGTAAATTTGACATCTCTGTCAGAAATGATGCTTCGTGGAAGTCCATGTAACCGTACAACCTCTGTAAAGAAAAGGTGCGCTATGTAAGTAGCGTCGCTGGTTTTTCTGCACGGTACAAAGTGTGCCATCTTTGAAAATCGGTCAACTACAACCATCACTGAATCAAAGCCGTGCTGTGTTTTTGGTAATCCCAGCACAAAATCCATGCTGACCGAATCCCAAGGTCGACTAGGGACGGGCAATGGCATATAAAGTCCAGTGTTTTGACTGTGACCTTTTGCCAATTGACAAGTTCTGCACCTAGCCACATATCTCTGTACATCTCGCTGAATCTTAGGCCAAAAATAAAAATGCTGTACCTGAGCAACAGTCTTGTCAATTCCAAAGTGTCATGCCAGGCCTCCGCTGTGTTTTTCCTGTATGATATTGTCTCGCATAGAACAGTTGGGAATGCATAACTGCCCCCCTTTGAACAGCAAACCCTCCTGAAGATTATAATCCAGCCATTTGTTGTCATTTCGCAGCAGTGGGTTTTGACAAGCCTCATAGGCTTCCACAAACTCGGTGTCAGTCGGATACAGCTCTTTCAAGTGTTCAAATCCTAAGATTTGCATGGTGCTCTCCTGTAACAGTAATGTCCTCCTACTGAGTGCATCTGCTACCTTATTCGATTGGCCACTAATGTGCTTTAGTACAAAAGTGAAACTTTGCAGGTATTCAACCCAGGCTGCATGCTTGTGGTTTAGTTTATGCTGTTGCATAATGTATTGCAACGCTGAATTGTCAGAAAATAAAACAAATTCACTACCCAACAAATAATGTGGCCAATGTTTCAGAGCCTGCACAATGGCGTAAAATTCCTTATCATAGGTCGAGTACTTTTGTCTGCTTTCATTTAGCTTTTCGCTGAAATAGGCAACTGGTCTGTCCTCCTGGCTGGGACTGCTCCAATGGCGTACCACTGGCGTTTCGCAACGAACTTTGAAAAGTTTGTTAAATCAGGCAGTCTCAACACAGGTTCTTTCAGTAATCTTTCTTTTTCAAAGATTTGAAAGCTGTTTTCTGCTGCTTCGTCCAGTGAAAGCTTGATTCACCCTTCTTAATGTGTCTAACATTGTGTGCGCAAAATCTCGCTAAATTTCCTAATGAACTTCCTGTAAAACTGGCAAGTCCATGGAAACTTCGAACTTCAAACAAACTCTTCGGAGAAGGCTAGCTAACTATAGCTGCCACTTTTTCTGGATCCATTTTTAATTCATTCTCCGCAATAACAAAGCCCAGATATATCAATTCTCTCTGAAAAAAGGTACATTTCTTCAAATTAATTAACAGCTTGTTTTGCTGCAATTTTCTCAACACGCTATGCAAATGCCTGAAATGCTCCTCCTTAGTTTTACTGAAAATCAGAATATCGTCCAAGTAAACTATAACAAATTTACCGTTAAATTCCTTCAGCACCTCATTCATCAGTCGCATGAAAGTGCTGG
>APFE031315467.1:132885-143110 GCA_000404065.3 Pinus taeda | reverse complement strand
AATCATCCAAGAATTGTTCATTTATGTAATGTAAAGGAGGTTGCCCCCTCGAAGAGGCTGAATTCTAAGGCGTTGATCTATCTTTTCTATCTTTTCTTGAGCTGGTTTCATAACAAATAGGTATAGTTTCATTGCATTTATATAGGCTATCCACTTTCTAGTGATCCAAACTTCACACATCTCTATGCCAATTTGACATAAATAAGCAACAATAACATAATTTTCATTGCAATTACAAGAACTGACTGCTTTGTAACCTAAGTAGAGCAAGATTGTTGTTGATAATAAAGCATATATGAAAGATTAAAGGCAAATTGAACCATGAGGAAGTTCACATCTATTTTTTTTTTCTTTTTCTCCATCTCTATCCTTCAAGGGTTAAAATGTATCTATTCTAAAAACATACCATGGAAAAAGGCCAAGACAAAATCATGAAACATTCAATTGAAGTAATTTTATTTGTGGAGAAGACAAAACTTTGCCTAATAAGAAACAATACATAACAATTTCAATCCGGGTAAAAAATAATTGCGATCATCCAGAAACCCAACCTCCATATAGAATCAGAGATATTATTCCTTGGATCACTCACAACAAACAACTTAAGACAAGGGTTTGCTTTCTAAGAACACATGACATAGTACAAAAGGTTGCATATTCAATTTATTGTATATTGATTCATTTATACAAGGCATGTTAATGGATTAAGGCAAAAAACAAGGAGGAGCTGTAGACCTTGGCCACGGTGCTGCTTATTCCTATCTTCCGACAAATCCCTCTAGATCAATATAAAATGAAAATCATGGATTCCATGGCTCACAGAAGGCCTCAAGGTTGAGGACTATTTATTCTCCTCTAATGAGATCAACAATATAACTCCCATGGTCAAACATAATTATGATATATTGGAAATATAAATATAAGTTGTAATGTGCATTTATTATATGGAGACATTGAACAATTCCTCTTTTATAGAGGTGTCCAATAAAATATTTGACTGTAACATTGTGTCTACAACTTTACATTGTTATCTAAAACATTATAAAACTCTTCAAAAAAAATAAAAATTGAATATTGTTTAGTGTTTATCATCTTAATTTCTTCTTCATAATATGCATATAATCCATAAGAATATTACATTTAACATTACCACGTATCAATATTCTTATTTTGTATTAAAATTACAATTTATATATGGTTTGTTAACTTTAAATATTGTTAAATTGGAAGAGTAAATATTTTATTTAGAATATATTTTATTTATAAAATATGTTTGATTTAATTTTATCAATTAAAATAAGATTATTTGCAAAAAATTTTCATTATAAAAGTTGAATGAAAATAAAACTTTCAAAACAATTGAAATTTAATAAAAAAATGACATATACACGTTTTCATTGTAAAAAAATTGATGAAAATATCTTTATTTTTAAAATAAAAGAAATTCCTTTGCATTTAATTAATTAAATACAAATATATCTTTCAACATAAAATAAATAAACCAATTCTAATTTACCTCAATAAGGTCAATAATTAAAACCCTTATATGATTAGAGTTTTGCTAATAAAAAATACAAATATTTATATAAAATTTTATCATGAAAAAGATTGAATGAAAATATATCTTTCCATTTAAAATAAATAAAGTAAATCAAATCTGTACCATTAACTGGAAGATACATAATATCCTTTATTGATAGCCTAAATATTTAGAATGATGACACTTATCATATTTTAAATGGGTAATGAATCTCCATATATTGTCGAGAAACATAATGTGAATGAGCATTGATAAAATTAAATAACATTGTCTACCAAGGCCACAATTTCACTCGGATAGTGAAATTCTCATCAAAAGCAGGTAAAAAAACAAACAAATCCAATTCTAGGAGTGTTTGAATTGTCTTTTATTGTGGAAATGGAATAAATTGACATCGCTCTGTAAATGTTGGTGTGACAATGAATTAAACTAATGCTTTGCATAGCACCATTTATGCTAGGTGGAATTATTAGGTGGCATTATTTATGCATAACATATTTGATTGATATGTACAGTTTCAAAGCTAGAGATTTTCCATGAGTTTGGAGGATTTTGTCTTGCTCCTTATTCCATGCTTCTAACTTGTTTATGTTGTTTAAGATCACGTCCCTATTGCAACTATGTTGGGCTAGGCATGGAGAGGCGAGCTTTTACTTTGTCTTTAGGTGGTTGTGTGAGGCACATGCGTAACTGCGTTGGACATTGGGCATGTAAACACAACGAGGCTAGATAATACTTTGCCTTGTAGATGGTTGTATGAAATACTTAAGTAGGAGTTTTGAGTATGGCAATCGTCTTATTCCTCTATCTTCAGTTTTCTAACTTCATACACTTTGATTGATCATGATTGATTATGGATTTTGGCTTGTATCTGAAAGATGAGTTGTGTTTGTCCAACTATGTGCAAATGATGATCGCCCCTCCCCATTTTCTTGTCTTCATATCCTTTGATAGATCATGCTTAATAATGAGTTGCTAAATATATCAACTAGACTAGATTCATCTTTTGGTAAACCATGGTGCTTGTCGGGCTTTTAATGACAATTTCTTTTGACAATGATAACCAGTGAACTATTATTCACATTACGTGTTATAAGAACCTTGTCATGAGTAGGATTCAAGACTCTTACCTTTGGACAAATTTATCTTAATTAAATAATATTGATAAGAAATGAGTGGATCACTTTTATGTGTTAATGATATTGCCTTTGGAAAGTAAAGAAGACCATAAAAACTTCTATTAAATACCCGCCTCAAAGGGGAGCTTAAATGTTTGTTCAACTTGATGTATAGATAACAAACCTCTTTATGAATTGGTTGGGTCATTTAAGGAGAACCACCAACACAATGAATCATATTTCTTACTTTGGGATAACCATGTCAACCATAACATGATTTCATTTTCATGTGCATTGTATCCATAAATAGGGGTTGTTAGATTTAAGGGCCATATGTACAGTTAAGATGGAGTTGGATATGGGTAGTTTAGATCATTAAATAGGATGTTTCGTCACTTATGACTCAAACTCTTGTTTGCAAAAGCTTTTCCTCCCTATCCTTTGCATCTCGGTAGCTAAATATTGACCCTGTAAGCTTGTAATGCTGTCCCGATAATTCAACCTCAATAACTTGTGCAACCTCCAAATACTACCAAAAAAACAAAAAACAAAAAACAAAAAACACTAAACTATTTTCTTCCACATTCTCACTCCTATCGATATTTCCTTACACCTCTCAATGCAATTGCTAATTTATATACTAACCACTATCACATAACAACATCCACGTAGCCAACAATAAGCACCATCAAGATGACAGTCACCAACTTTTTGTAATTAATCCAGTCCTCGGTATAGCCCAAACTATAAATTGATAATTATTCGCATCTACTTTCACTCTCGTTTGGTGAACAGGTCTTTGAAATTATTTATTTGTGAATCCACGTAGCCAACAATAAGCACCATCAAGATGACAGTCACCAACTTTTTGTAATTAATCCAGTCCTCGTTATAGCCCAAACTATAAATTGATAATTATTCGCATCTACTTTCACTCTCGTTTGGTGAACAGGTCTTTGAAATTATTTATTTGTGAATCCACGTAGCCAACAATAAGCACCATCAAGATGACAGTCACCAACTTTTTGTAATTAATCCAGTCCTCGTTATAGCCCAAACTATAAATTGATAATTATTCGCATCTACTTTCACTCTCGTTTGGTGAAGAACAGGTCTTTGAAATTATTTATTTATTTCACAAATATCCATACCCAATATTGTACTACCTCTACCTCGGATATTCTGAAACGACAATTTGAGCAGCCATCAACTTTTTGTAATTAAGCCAGCCTTTCTATCTCTCCTTGGTACGTGTTACACTTTGAACTATAAACTGACAATTATACGCATCAAGTATCAACGTAGTTTGGTGGCAAGAACTTCGAATATTTTTCCATAAAAATCCATTACCAATCTGGGAGTACTTCCCACCTCGGATTTTCTTGAAACGACCATGGTTCTATCTTTTCCATTTTCGCCACATGTTTACTTACAATTTAACATGTCAAGTCGTTGTCAGTGGCATGACGTGCATCAGCAGACATCACCAAAGATCTCAGAGTCTTCACAAAACTTTGCAAAAGTTGAAAATGAATCCCACTTGCTTCAGTATTACAGAACTTTTGGTTCCAATGTGAAAGTCAAGACATTCACACTTTGAATTGAAGATAATAAATGAAATCACACATATAATTGAGAACGATGATGGGTTTGTTATATACATATTTCTGGTTTGGGTCCACTAATTGAGGGCATCAATAGACAACTGATTGTACTACTGCTGCGTTGCGACCGATCACTGTGCAGTGAATTTTCCATGATAAAATTTCTGTTGCATGCGATATCACCATCCTACATAAAGTGATGAGGAAATTTCTAGAACGTTACGTACTTTTCAATAATGGAAACCATTGTCCACCCACTCCCACAGGCCCACGGATTTAAGCAATCCACAGTAAGTAGCTTAAACATTAAGCAATCCACAGTGAGTGGTTTAAACATTAGTTCTATGGTTAAGGTTGTTTTTTTTTTTAACAAGAGAATTTTAGAATTAAATTTAGTCAAAAATTAAGAAAATTTGTTACATTTTTAAATATCATGATTTGAATTGTTCAATCTAAATTTAAATTATTCGGATTTTTTTTGAGATGTTAAATCTATTTATATATCTGTGTAATTTGAATAATAAAAAATTATAATTTTCCAACACAATTATTTTAATCCAGTTAAATTTTTAACAAATTACAATATTACCATATTTCAGTGATAATTATAAAAAGAATTGTTGTATTCAATTTTAAAATGCTTTTATGAATAGCATGCTGTGTGCTATTCAGTTATAGGATGTTTTATGATTGTTTTTTAAATAATATTCTTTTTGCGAGGTGAATATGTGTCATAGCTGAAGAATGTTATACTGGTGGAGTGTATATATATAATATAGTGAGAAAAATTATTAGAATTTAATTGTCAAACTAACAGAGGGACAATGTTTATTGGCTATATTCCTTAATGCAAGTTGACTTTCATTCTTACTAGATGCTTTTGGATCTTGAGTAGCTAACTTGTTTCCTTACATTCAAGGAAGACAAGCTTTTAACCAAGCAAAACCAGTGTTAGGACATACTCTAAACCAATAGTGACTTAAATGAAAAACAAATTCAAATTATTAAAAAATGGAAAAACAAATTCATGTATCATATATATTCATAAAAGGCATTGCCTTAGTCTTATCTTAGCTGGAATGGTTTTAGAAAAAAATCATTTTTGTTTCTTTATTTTGGTATTAAATTTATTATTATTATAATCATTAATTTTAAAAATATTAGAATGTGTTTAATTAAATAAATGTAATTTATATATATTCATTTTGACATCTTTATATTGTGGATAACAATTGAATTTACATTTGTGTGTGGTAATTGAAGTAGGTGATTGAGCCTAGTATGTAAGGTTATAAGGGATGGAAGGATGACAATGCAAAGTTATAAGGGAGTTGGGTTATTGGTGGTGTGGATAATGATGTTTTTGGATAGTGTTGGAGTTTTTAGGCTAGAGTGTGGTGTGGAATTGTCAATTGCGAGGAGCAAATAGAGTTCGGAATTGTCTCCTAGGTTCACAAGGCTAGGACCCCTTCAAGTCGACTCTTTTTAATTGTAAGTGAGGTTTAATTTTATGCTCCCATGATGAGATTTAGTTATGGTTTGAAATTGGTTTATGTTTGTGTTGTGTTGGTATTTTTGTTGGGTTATTTGGTCTTTTGGTGTCTATTGTTTAGGGTGTAGAATGTAGTCAAGGGACATTCTTAGCTTTGAGTACATTTTGCCTTAGGGCTCATGACCCTTCTTCTCCTCTATTGTTTGGTCAAGTGGTGGGTTCTTGACGTGTTCAATGTTTGTGGGTTTTGGTATGTTTGTGTCTCTCACCTAGTGGAGGCTCTCGTCCATCAAGTATGTGTCCTTTTGGCTATAACTGACTCACCATCCACAGACTACCTCGAACCAAGTAGCAAAACGTTGAGGAGGAGGGAGAGAACTATATCTTCTCCTCCCAAAGCATGCCATGTCTCATTCGAGCCTCACAAGGGAAAGGAAACATTGTTGTTTATTGTTGATGTTTTGGGTAGCATCGAGAGTATTCTCACGTGTGGAGAAAGTGGGCTAAGTGATGGGGGTTTGCACCTGTAGACGCATGGTATTACCCATGGCATTCTGATAACTCATTAGTATTACCCATTGTATTTTGATGACCTGTGGTATTGCACCCTTTGGAAAAGTATAAGTACAAGGGTGAGTGATTCATTCTTGTGGCTCAGTAAGAGATCATCATGTGGAGGAGAAGGTTGAGTCCTCAAACCTCATTGAGGGTCGAGAGGGCCTGTGTAAGGTAGTTGGAAAGATAACATGGTATCAGGGCATGGTTTCTAAGCAGGGTAGTTGGATTTGAGATTTGCACAAGTGACAACTCTCAGAGGGAGTTGTATGAACTGTTGCAGGTAGCAACAATGTTTTAAAGACCCATGCCAAGAGAGTTGGATAAATATGGTTGACTTCTTGTACGGTTTGTGAAGGCTAGGATATATAGGCCTTATGAGACATGTGGAAAAATTTGGTCGATAGAGTAATTACTGAGCACAAGATAGGGTGTGAAGTTTGTAAGGGCTGTAAATCGGGCCAGCCATGAGTCTGAGCAAGATATTGAGGGCAAGAGCGGTTTCCAAACAACAGTTGTCGGGGGCGTGTGACATTGACAATTTTTCTAGCACGTGGGTATTGAGAACAACCGAGTTGTTAGTATTAGCCAGGCTCAACAAGACTGCAATAGCAAAGAAGGAAGAGTACAGGTGGATTCGAGAGAATTTTCGGGAGGTTGAATTGTTGGAGATTGCAAGGTTGAATCATTGAAGCAAGAAGGAGGTCGATTTATTGGAGAGGTCGACTTGTTAGGGTCAAATTTCCTATAATAGGAGAGTTTGTGCGAGGGGAAGATGCAAGGCTGAGTTGTTGGTGAATAGGTGGGTTGAAATTCTCTAAGCTAAATTTCTTCATAGGATGATTTCCAGTGTGCCAAAATTCCTAGGGACAAATGCTTCTAGTGGGGTCAAGTTACAAGTTCCAGTCAATGCATATTTGCTTTGATGCAACAAAAGGTTGCGGTGAAAATACAATGAGGATCAGTAGGGCTAGGTGCAATGCAGGAGAAAGCAACCAGATACATGGGTGGAGTAGTGCACATACTACAGAGAAGCTAGGTCGAGACCATGAGCATGATTATTAATAGGGTTACATGATGTAGCCGTCAAGATTGGGATATGGAAGCAATGACACAAAGCAAGGTGAAGGATCATGTCATGGGCAGGGTGCCACGTTGGACATGACCGAGTAGTTGCAGGAAGTAGTGGTTAGCAGGATTCGTTGGGCAGAGGATTTGTTGTGACAAGCACAAACTGGTAGAGTTGGTAGAAACTGGAAGGGTCACTAGTAGAATCCGTACATAATGTACAAAGGTTTTCTATTAGGATTGACAGAGGTTAGTACTCAAAGGTAGAGATGGAGGCCATACATGTCGAGGATTTGGCAACAATGATAGAGAGACCTAACTCTAGGAGCTACAAGATGGAGATTGAGGGTTGGGAAATTGCACAATAACTAGAGGGTAAGAAAGTTCTAGGTGGTTCTTCTAGAAGTACCTTGCTCGCTAAGAGGGAGTGTTATAGTTTGTAACTCAAGCATATAATTTAGAGGGTTGAGATAACCATTGGAGATACAAGCGAGAAACTTGGAGTGAAGGTCAAGCAGAGACCTTGAGATCTGAGAAGGCTCGCAATATGGAGTCAGTCTTTAGAGTGAGTGAACAATCTCATGGGGGAGTCATTATTCATAGGGAGTTAGTAGGATTAGAGGGAGTCAGTAACTCAGAGGAAGACAACCTTCAAGTTTAGGAAGTCATGATACAAGATGGCCATGCACAATTCCCAGGAGCGAGAGTCTTCTAGGAGTATGGTGTCATCAAAGAAGGATCCCTGTCATATAACAAGATTTTCTTATGTCATATGAATCAGTTGTGGTAGTAGATCAAGATTGGAAATGTGTTATAAGTTTGAAGGAAGAGCCACTTCTAGGTGGTGTTGTGAGAATAGATCCATCACTAAGAGGGAGTTTTGATGTTTTGGGTAGCATCGAGAGTATTCTCATGTGTGGGGAAAGTGGGTAAGTGATGGGGATTTTCACCCATAAACCCATGGTATTATTCATTGTATTATGATAACCCATGATATTTTGATGACCCATGGTATCACACCCTTTGGAAAAGTATAAGTATAAGGGTGAGTGATACTTTCTCATGGATAAGTAAGAGAGCATCTTGTGGAGGAGAAGGATGAGTCCTTAGACCCTTTGAGGGTTGAGAGGGCTTGTGGAAAGTAGTTGGCGAGAGAGCATCTTATGGAGGAGAAGGTCGAGTAGGCCTTAGAACTTTGAGGGCCTAGACGACCGAGGAAAGGTAGACGTCAAGAGAGCATCTTATGGAGGAGACGGTGAAGTAGGCTGAAAGGGACGAGAGGGACAATAGGGATGAGTTGGGCCGAGAGGGACAATAGGGATGAGTTGGGCCAAGAGGGAAAAGTTAGGCCAAGAGGGGAAATAGGGTTGAGTTGGGCTGACAAGTCCAAGAGGGCCAAGTAGGTTGAGAGGGCCTGTGGAGGGCCAAGAGGGTCGAGATGGCATGGGGAGGGCAAGAAGCTCTAGACGACTAAATAACATTGAGGAGGAATTGCTAGGGGATATTTTTAGAGAAATTCAAGGGACACCAAGAAGGAAGAGAAGGGTCGAGATGATGGTTCAATTTGTGGTGGCGACCAAATTATTTCTTTGAGCCAATTTGACAGGTAAGCTGGCCATACGATTACCAGAGAAGTTGTGAGCAAGTATAGAGGGCCAAGAGAAATCCAAGGAGGTTGAGTTTTCCTTGGGGCCAATTCTAGCTGAGCATTTGAGTTTTCAGGAACCATACTTTCTAGGGGGCCGAGTTAGAAGTTTCTCTTCAACTATTATTTCTTTGAGTAATTTTCTGTGGGTCAAAACAATGGCTTTTCTATGTAAGTTTTCCCCTGTGATTTGGCATTTTACTAAGCATTTTAAAAGGGCCATTTTCCTTGGTATGAAAGCCCTAGATTCTTGTTAAAGGAATAATAAGAATTGTATTATTGGTGTTGAAATTTTCTATTTATTGTGCATGATCTAATTGTTGGTTTTATAAGTTTTGATGTGGATAATTTGTTTTTGGTTAGATACATCAATGTGTTTAAGTTAATTAGTTGGGGTAAAGTTAATTTGAGACTATTAACAAATATGGTGTGTGTGTGTGTGTGTGCGCACTAAGCCCAATGCATAAAATTTAACATTTATTCCAAATAACTCTTTGAATAGAATACCTCTCTATAAATTGCACAAGAAGTTGAGGGATAGGAAAGCATGGTTTGGTACCAAAAAAGTGGGTCTCCAAATAGAAAATTGAGGAGGAATTTCAAGGTAGGTATTTGATTATGGTTTTTTTCCTTATCTAAGGACACAAAAGTATTTAGGGTGAAGAAATTTTATTGGTTAGCGAAAGCACTCATAGCCGAATGGTGGAAGACAAAGCGGACTAGCAACGAGAAAGTCTATCTAGACCAAGGCAACTAAAAGCCAATTTTTAAAGTCGTTTGCAGAGTTGTATGTAGGATAACCTTCAAAGTTAATTAGAATGGGAGCTGAGTAAACAAGAGGATTCAAAAGAGACAGGTGGAACCCTAGGTTCACAAGGGACCTATTTGAACCCCATTATCATTTAAGATTAATCAGATTAGGAGGTGATAGGGACAGCTAAGGAACCGGGGGATCTTATCCAACTAGGTCAATCAAGTTCTCCATTTCAATCATGTTCCTTTTTAGTCTTCACTTAGGTTGTAGGTGCATGTTTTCATGTTTTTTTTTTAGTATTATTATGTTGTATATGAATTATGAACCTATGTAACATTGTTTATTGTACCTAATATAAAAAATCATTAAATGTTTTTTTATATACCATTTGTACTTTATATCACTTAATTTCCTTTAGAATAAGCCACAAACAATCATATTTATATTAT
>APFE031315467.1:104551-132865 GCA_000404065.3 Pinus taeda | reverse complement strand
CAAACTTACACCCATGGGAGGACCCCCTAGAGAGTTGTAAGGATAGTTAGTTTCTATTTACATTGCAATTTCTTGTAGATAGTTTGCATCTAATTATCAATTTCGTATAGTTTTTTTCTTCTCTGTCAATATGAATAGTTACATTTCAGTTATTTTCTAATCACCTGTTGTTTTATTTCCAAATAGCTCATAAAAAGAAAATACAAAAATATTTATTTTCATAATGTATTTTATTCAAGCAATTTAGTTTTATGACTTAGTTAAATTCCGTGGATGATGAGTAGATGTTTTTTCAGAGCTATTGGAGCACTTTAGTAATCACTTGAAGCTACAATTCATTCGAATTACTTTCCTTCTGCAAGAAATTAGCATTAGTGTTTCTTTCTGTAATTTAGATTTAGAATTTCCTTTTCTAAGTTAAGTTTCCCTTTCTGCAAATAGTGTTAAGGTTTCCTTTTGCAAAGTAGTATTAAACTTTCAATTTTGCAAATTAGTATTAGGATCTCTTTTCTATAATTAGCATTAATATTTCCTTTATGCAATTAGAAATAGAGTTTCAATTATGCAATTAGAATAAATTGAGATTTCAAGTTATCGTTTAATTTTCAATACAATTTGGCATTTGGTTTTGATGTAGCTTTAATGGAAAGGACATGTGCATGAAAAATCTTTAATCTTGTCTAATATGTATCCCTACTTAGATCAATTTCATCCAAAGATAGAATTCGTAACATATATGGTGCACATACACTTCTTAAGTACACAAACCTTGGTTGACAATTAATGAAGTAATTTAAGATCAATTAAATTACCAACCAAATGTGCATTACTGTATTAAATAGAATTTTTATGTATTCGCCAGTGGGCAGGCCATTGTTGGCCACATGGCCCACATGCTTTAAATCGTAACCATGGAACTATGAGGCTTATCATCTAAGACGTGATTTAATTGTGTAGATCCATGCAAAAAAACCCTCAATCAAGTCACTTTGAATTGCAACAAGTAGATTAAACATAGGACGTTTAATGCCTTCATTGAACCTGCAGTTGCAACATTTTTGCAGGCGTTTGATCCACGGTGAAAGGGAGCCTCTCTAAAACATGAAGAAGGTTCTGTAAGGCCGCTTTCCTGTGAATGGAAGCTATGCCTAGGCCAAGCAGTTTCCTTGTGAATGGAAGCTATGCCTAGGTCAACCATGGCCTCCCAGACCTCGCTCCCACTCAAGTCGTACCACCTTATTCTCTTTATGCTCAAGTCAATAGGTTTTTCTTGATAACCTCAAAATTTGTTGCTAGAAGATTTGAATCCAAATCTTTAAAGTTTGGGTCCTAGTTTGTAACATAATGGAGTTATGTATAGAATTTTCCTCATCCTTCGGAAGATTTCACTTTGAAATAATTGATTGTTTGGAAGGTGAATGTATTTATTGATTGGAGAACAATCTCCATTCAATGCACAATAGTTCTTACTTAAGGAAGCTTCAAGCATCTGAAACAACACTAGTGCGTTCTCCAAAATAAACACTACCCAACTATCCCATATACGAAAGGCCCAGGTAATTTGTTTTCTTTTTACTGTACAAAATCTACTTCTTAGTTTAGGAATCACTGACTTATAGAGCACCCTGTTGATGGCATCGCCAAATAGATAACAACAAAGCGCTCGCAAGCATGTTATTCATTTAGATTTGTATCTGCTTCTATGGAACTAGGAAAATGGAAGCTGGACTCTACTTTTAAAATTATATACATTATATATCTTATTTTAACGCATGAATTGAACAGTGGTAAGGGAATCTTTGGCCACCTAGATTGCATGCTTTAATATGTGGCCATGAGCCTTATAAGCCTCTACTTTCAATATTAAGTAATGAATTGCTTAGTGATGTTGACCAGAGGGTAGGCCATCCTCGGCCAACTGGACCGCATGCTTTAAGTCATGGCCATCGTGCTTTGGGGCTTAAATTTTATAGTTCCACAAAAAACCAATTTTTAAGGCATACATTAACATGATTTTAGTCTAATTCCTTTTTTAGGTAGTTTAATGCCTTCTTTGAACTTGCAGCGGGGACATTTTCTGCAACCTTTCGATCCCCTATCAAATAGAAGGGACATTTTCTGCAGTCGTTCAATCCCCTATCGAGTAGAAGTAGAGGATTTTCAATGAGTAGAATCAATGTTTGATCCAGTGAGCCACCAACTTATTCAATAAAAGAGAAAAGGTAATACCCTAAAATGGAACTTAAACCAGAGATTGTACTACATGTATTTTATTTGATAATTGTGGGAAGAAAACTACTTCAGCTATATTTAGCATATAGGAATGAGAATTTTCATAAGGAATATTTATCAATTAAACATAGAACCATGACGAAAGGAATTTTTTTATTTAATGCATGTCTAGATCAGGATTCAATACTACTTAGTATGTGTGACCACCTTCATCAATAAAATAGAAAAAGTAATACATACACTATATGTATAATTATAAAGTCTCTTCCAAAATCCCTAGAGGTGGGCATCAAAAGATCTTACACCAACCCTAATTGTGGATTTCAAAAGAATTCGTAGTGTGAATGGGTAGAAAGAATTACCTTTGAGAAATGGTAAAAATGAAAAAAATAGTGGTGTCTTTGAGAAAACCTTGAAGGGAGGTGAAAACCTTTAAATTAATATAACTCAATAGAAATAAAATTTTAATGAAATTTCATCTGAAGGGTTATAGCGTACCCATTAGAGAACCTGATATAGCTATGCATTCACTTGCTTGAGACAGAAATGGAAGCAAATGCATGGTTAAAATAGATGAAATGTAAAATGAATAACCAAAAGGATGCAATGTAAAATGAAAATGCTTCATAAATAACTCATAGTGTAAGAGAATTGCACTGCTTTTTAATAAAATCACTTTTGAATATTCTATTATAGTACATAGTCAAAAGGGATGCAATGTAAAACAAAAAAAGAAAGGTCATAAATGACCTATAGTGCAAAAGAATCTACGTCGCTTTTGAACTTTTGTTAAAATATATAGCTGGAAGGGATACAATATAAAATAGAAATGCTTCATAATTGACCCCTAATGCAAAGGACTATGATAAAATACATAAGCAATGTAAAACAAAAAATATTTATAAATTACCCACATTGCAAAAGACTATGCATTGTTTTTAGCCAAAACATATGCGAGTAAACCTGTGATCTTCCATTATCAAAGAATTCCTAAGTTTCTCTAGGAAGGGATTTCAAAACTGAAAATATTTAGTAAATATCAGTACAAAACTATATAAACAGAAGCTAAGAATCAATGAGTTATGCAAAGCACACAAGGTAGTTTTTTGTAATTTTGTGTAATATTTAGTAAATATCAGTATAGAGCTATAGAACCAAAAGCTAAGAATCAATGAGTTATGCAAAGCACATAAGGTAATTTTTTGTAACCTTGCATAAATTATGCAAGTTAATTTTCCTTTATTTGCACAACATTCACAAATTAATTCTAAATGGCTAACGACTTTAATGTGTAAATAGAGGAAATGTGGATTTTACTGATGTTCAAATATATGCCTCAAATATAGAAAGGTTTTGCAAGGCATAAATTGTATGTTAACAAATCAAACTAATTATATTTGTACTAATTGTATTTGTACTTTGTACAAGAGCAAACCTAGGAAAAAGGGTAAGAGGAAGAATCACTAGTTCAGGAAACTGACTTAGATTTTCTTTCATGACCAAAGCGATTTCCATCATTTGGAAGATGGCTATTGTTGGAGCAAATATGGCCAAAAAGAGTCAAGAATAAAACCTTTCCTAGGTTAATTATCCCTCTCAACTTTCTACATCAGAATTTTCAGGATTATATTAAATCAATGTTAACAAATATGTAAACATGTAAGTTCAAATCAATTTTACCTTCCCTAAACGAAACCAACCCATGCTAGAAGCACCAAAAAATTTCAACTTTCCTAGAGCCATATATGTCTTGCTATTTCTTCAATACGCTAACTTTTCTTCGTCCATGGTTGTTGTCTATAGTAGGATGGTTGGTTGTTGCTATAAGTATGAAACTCCACCTCAAAGAAAAAGGAATTCATTAGCATGATACCCCTCCTACTTTACATTGAGGACACCATACTTGTTCACTTGTGGGATTGGCTTTGGTAAGCTATTGGATTTGTTCTATAAGCACTGCAATCTGGTTCTTAAACTGGGACAACTTAAATGATGTGCCAATGACTGCTCTCTCTGCGATAATTTCTTGGATAATGTAGATGAATTATTGCTTCCATAATGCTGATGAATTCTATATTATACACTCACAGGTGTATAAAAATAACATGTGGCTAATCTAGGAAAACACATGTAGCAAATATCTCAGGAGCTGAGGATGCCGTGGCAAGACTTGTTACAAGTACCAAAAATGGTTATTTCTATTGTTTACAACAAACAATTAACTTAATGTGAAAAATGCTAGAGTAATGCTAACATTATTTCATTGTGAAAAAATATTCCCGCAATATCCTTTTTGTCCTAAGTTTTTTTTTAAATATGTGCGTCTTTGCCTCGGGAAGAGGCCAAATAAGATGTGCAAATCCTGGATTTTCTAACAAAATACATTGTCAAAATTTAACAGGCCAGTGAAAAAGAATATTAAAATATTTAATTTAAAAATTTAGGTTTCATGCTTTAATGTTCTTAGATTTTTTGCTTTGATTTTTGTGCTTCATCTAATCCTAGGGACAAACTGATTACTATAGTCCATGTTGCCTTATGGTAGGGACTAATAAAAATAAATGTATATCAGCGACGTAAATATTTTTATGAACGCTTCCATCTCAATGTTACCTCTATATTAATTATTATATACCCCATTTATTAATAAAACTTAAGGTTAAGGGATAAATTTATATAAAATAAAATATTTAGTAATAATTTTTTATTAATAATAAAATATTAAAGTTTATGAATAAATTTATATAAAATAAAATTTTAAAATAAATAGGCCAGGTTTGTCGCGGAAATGGAGAGGGTTTCTACTAGCGAGTTTTGCTATGGCACTGCCCTTAAACCTTGACACGAGTTGGATGCAAAGAGAGATTACAGGATGGGAGATCGACATATCCACCGTAGGTGTGTAGTGGAGTTCACAGTTTTTGCTAGACGGTCAAATGGCTATTGGATGATGCCTCACATTATTGGAGTTTGTAGTGTATTTGGATTCGATGTTGTAATATCTCAACCGAGGAACTGACTCTCTTGGGTCACGCTGCTAAGGAGCCATGTATCTGTAATGACTAGACCTTCTTTGCAAACTCGTAACCAGAACTATACGGTTAAGGTAAACGCAGATCTGATTCACCGTTTTGCACATTTAGACTCCCTAGTGGAAGATCGACCTCTGCTTTGGCTAGATTTGAAGATTTCCTTGTTTCGTGGCACCCTGATTAGATCAGACACTAGTAAAAAATGGCTAATTAGTTACTAAAAAAATGACTAAAATTTGCATATAAATGACCATATTTCATTCGGTGACTAGTAGTAGCTAATTTATAGTATCTTATAACACGACCAACTTTTATTCATTTTTAGCTTAGTCATTAATTGATTGCCTCAATTTCATCATCTAGTAGCATATTTAGTCATAAATTTGGTCATAAATTTAGTCATTGATTTATTCATTAATCACCACAATTAATGACCAAATGTACAACAAAATATATTACTATATGGTCACCCAAAAAAACCAATTAATGACCAAAATGTTAGTCATGTTATAAGATACTCTAAATTAGCTACTAATAGTCATATGTATGCAAATTTTAGTCATTGTTTGAAACCAATTAATGACCAAAGAAATATGGTTAAATTTTGATCGTGTTATAAGATACTATAAATTAGCTACTATTAGTCATATATATACAAAATTTAGTTGTCATTTGTAATAAAATTTTTATCATTTGCGGTAGTCATTTATCTCATTTTTTATTTTTTATTTATTTATTTATTTTATTTTATTTTTTTTATATATATATATATATTATATATATATATATATATATATATATTTTATTTTATTTATTATTATTTATTATTATTATATATTATTATTTTATTTATTTATTTATTTTATTATTTATTTTTTATTTATATTTATTTATTTTATTTATTTATTATATTATTATTTATTTTTTTTTTTTTTTTTTTTTTTTTTTTCCAGTAATTTCATATTCATTATATAAATGACTAATTTAGTAGTTTATATTCATGTCATTTATTTTCATTAATAATTATTGTAAACGAATAATTTAGTTGTATATTCATTTTGTTTGTGTTCATCATTAATCAATATAAACTACTAATTTAGTAGTTTTCGATTGATTTTATGTACTCATTATTAATCAACATAAATTACTTAGTATGATTTTGTGACTAAATTAAAAATATGTTATACGATGTGCATTGGTTCATCTAATATGAAAATGCAAAGTTACATATGTTAATTACAATACTAAACAATATCAAGTGAAACTATAAATAATTTCAACCATATAAATTATGTTATATGAAATGTCAAGTATTACAAAATGAGTTTACAACTTAATATTGGCTAGACTAATTTACACATGAAATGTTGTTTCATCACTATAAAACATTTTCATTATGTTGCCAAAGAATTGCAAGTGAATTCACCAACTCTGAAGACTTTAACATCGCCTTATGCGAGATATTGGCTTTAAGGGTATCACTAGACTGGTTCTCTTCTCTCTCTTTTTTCATTTTTCGCCCGAGTGTTATTGTTTTCCTCTTTCTTTAAATCCTATTGTTGACCATCAATACTGAGTTCCTTTTCTGAAAATAAAAGGAGATACAGTGCAGAGTGTAATACATAAAATATGATGAACACTATAATATAAACTAAAGTAGAGTATAAAGGATTTATATGACATATACGTCAACATCAACAATGATAAAGTCACTTTCCCCCATAAAAGCTAGAAACTCAAACAAGATTTCTTTCGTTAAGCGATAGTGGCCACTATATGGTTAGATGATCTGTATAAACAAAGAAAATAAAATGTCATCACAGAAAATAGTACCTTAGTAACTTAGTATTTAACCTTCAGGTAAAGCTTAGGCACAATCACGCTAGCTAAGTTACATTCTAAAAATCTCAAGCTATAAATAACTTTTGAAAACAAATAATCTAAGGTGTGATGTCTAACCCTTGTTGTTTTATTTGCAACAACATTTCATTCTCTAACGCATGAACTTGGTCAAGTATATAAATAACATGTGCTCAAATAACAACATGAAAGTAAACTTTTCTAATAGTCATGAAAATATTTCAACACAAAACAATTAACATAATTTCAATCAACATCGTTTAATACTAGTTTCATATTGAAGCTTTGGTTGTTGTTTAAATGGAAATGATATCAAGTATTTCCAATTTCATAGTTAAAATACAAAGAAAAATCAAAAGTGATGCTTAAAATATAATCAAACAATCAAAAGAGGATATCATGGAATGGAAATTGCAATTATAAAAAAATTGTTTTCCTATCAATCGATGTATTTCCAGACATTCCTAAAACATTTGCTTGCCCAAACTAACCATGAGGTGAAAGAATAACGACATTAAAAACATTGATGGACAACCTATGCTCAAATCATTTTTTAATTGTGTCACTTAAAAAATAATTGAAACAAGATATAGCGCTGATCTCAAACAACTTACAAAAAAAATCCTTACTGGCACAAACTCTCCCAATATTTATATCAAAGCGTAGACTAATTTTGCATACTCCTTTTAGGACTATCTACAATATGCCACTTGTCCTTAGTAAAGTTGAACAACATATTACACTCTTTAAATGGAAAATCAAATACAGTTTCAATAAACAGACTGAGAAATTAAGAGTGAAATGCATATTGACAATAATACCATTGAACATACAATATGTTACCAATCAGAAGATTGTTTTTAAGAACTTAAAGGACGACAAAATACCAACCCAATCATGATTTAAAAGCCTTTTGAAGATTGCCATACTTCTTTCTCGTGGACCCTTTCACCATGCATTGGAAAGATAGGGTAACAAAATAACCTATAGTTCCAACCATTGAATTAAAATAAGAAAATGTTATTTTCAACCTCTTTCTCTTGGGAGTGTTTCTTTTACATTGCCCCTATTTCTGAGTGTGTCGTCCCATCATCCAACCTACACATGGAAAAAAAATATATTCAGTTGTTGAAGCATGCTAACTCAGAAATAGGAGATCAAATAATGGAGCATTGTTTCCTGCCATAGAATTTTCTCAAGACACAACAGTCGAAAGGATGTCATGTATCAACATATGCTCCTCATTGGTACATGCATTTCCTTATTCCATGAAATCCTGTACATCTGCTACCCTCTTACTAGACATGACCCTCGATCCCAGAGCTTAAGTGCAATGAGAATAGAGCTTCTGCAAGCATGCATGCAACTTGATATTCATGGTCAAACCAATGAACATGGCAATAAAATTGAGATTTCACATTTTTGGCTAACATTGTTTGCCTAGAACAATGTTCTTGGTAACTCATGATTTTATTGGGGGTAGTTTAGGTGATGGTGATAAGGTAAACTAATTTTCTTGTAAGCATTTTCTAAATTGTGTCATCACTCAAACACTCTCATAGAAAAAGAAAGTCTTAACCCCACCTAGAATGCCTAAAAGACAACTCTCAAGCTTCTCTCACTCTTTAGGCTACACTGAAGGATATCCTTGTCTAAGGGGGGAATCCATAAAGATCGAGCTAAGCTAGGTCATTGAGTAATAAATGAAATTTCCTTAACAAAGACTAGTGATTTGACGCTACTCACTCTCAAAGTAAAAGATTAGGGATAAGTGTGCGAATAGTCAAACAAACCATGAATTATGAACACATTTTGAATTATTTTAATTAGAAAACTATGCTTATTCACTCAACGAAATTGTACTTGAAAAATGAAAAATAAAACTTGCTCAATTAACCATATAACATGAGATGCTAGTGAAGCATATATACAATGGCACAATAAAAATATAAAATGAATCATAAATTGTGTCTATACAAGTAAGACATTAGATCATTCATTCGTCATATTCATTAGCATTGGAGATTGAGAGTTTGTTATCATCATCAAGAGACCATTCCATAATTAAGAGATCATACACCAATAGTATTAACTATGTTTGAGACGTCAAAGAGTTATGCATTTGCAATGATAAATAAAGGAAGTGTTCAAACTTTTTGTTGTTACTAAGAACAATGAAGATAACAAAGTTGAATGTGGACCACTTACACATTTGTAAAATTCAAATGTCATCCATTTATCATCAATTTATCACCATTTATAGTTGGGTAGTTTGTAAATGTATAATTGTGACCTAAATGATGTATTTGTAACATTCCAAAGTGTGTAATTACAACTAATGAACCATGAGAAATACCATTAGCTTGTGAACACATTAACTACTATGTATTTAGAACAAATTGCCATTAAGACTAGAGATCAATGTAACTTTTAAAGCACCCCTGAACAATAAGAAATTCCATATCATGTCAACATCAAATATTTTAGAATTGTGTGCATTGTCTAAATTGTGTGTAGAGTGCACCAATAATGGCACTATTGGGCTTTGATCACTATCTTGTTAATGTGTGTTAATTTGTGACATTTTAAATTAGAAACTGATCATACATCTATAAAAAGGCAAGCAAGTAAACCATCAAGATAATCTTAAAAATAGTGAATTTTTATCCTTATGAACCAAGTCATTTCATGTTCCCATGCATTGATTTGTGTAAGGGTGTGGTTAAAATATCAAATGTGTTAAAAAAATGTATCAAGAACAAAATTTGACCATGATGCAAATTTGTAAACCTTTTCACAATTATTAAAGAGCTTAAATATCAAGGTGCTTCATGCATTCATGTACTCATGTGAAGCTTAAGAGTGTTTATTATGCCATAGATACGTTACCTAGATATGTCAAATCCAACATGAACAAGTATAAATATGATAATGTGTCCTTACAAGTAAAGCGCTAATAATTTTTAATTTTGTTATTTATTCTCTAGTCATATATTTTAGTCCTAGAATAAATTAGTCATTTAAGTTAGTATTTTTTAGTTGAGTCACTTAATTCTAGTCATATATTTGATCCCTAGACTAAATTAGCCATTTAAGTTAGTCACTTTTAGTTTGGTCACTCAAAATTGCTCAAATCTAGTAGTAATTCACTTGAAATAATTATGGTGAATGACGTTTTTAGTCACGTAGTCACTCATCTCTCATTTTGTACTAGTGAGTTTACTGTCTCCCAGATCTAGTTTTCCAAGTTGAAGATCGACCTCTGATTTGGCCAGATCCGGAATTCTCCCTTCTGTGTCAAGTGGTCCCACATCGATCTAATTTCTATTAAGTTGACCGCAATGGGGGGGCATTCTTTGATGAATCATGTAGCAAAGTAATGGGAGTTAGATCGGATAACCAAGACACATTTTCAAATTTTTATTGAAACCCTAGATGTAAAATCAATGTTATTCTAGGTTCAGGTATCAGAGAGCATCAACCAACTGAAGCAAAATATCCTACACATTTTGGGTATTCTGGTGCCCCTACAAAGCCTTATCTACAGAGGAAAATCCATGTAGGATGAACTGAGATTACAACATTACAACATTTTTTTGTCATCCATCATCATATTAAATCTGAGGCTTCGAGGAGGCTCTCCTGGACCAAGCTATCAAAAGGGAGTGGGGGGAGTATCTAGATCAAGTCTTCCCAAAGGAATAGAATCGAATCAAGGACCAGTAAATGGAGTTTTTTCGTTCAAAGACATCCTCAAAGGGAAATCTAGAGCATCAACAATACTAGATCAGACACACAATATACCCAACCCCTATAGCGTGGAACAATTTAATCAAATACCAACAATGACTATAGACCTATAAGAAACAATTGATTTAAGCGCAACCTATAAATCTCAAGCAATTATATGTAGATTCAATGGTTTCTGACCAAAACCAATGGATCTTTTCCACTAGATCTTCACAACTTGGACAATAAATTGCGAGATTCACCTTTTCTCTAAGGGCTTTTTCATTAAGGAATTTAGACTTCTGTGATCCATAGCATTGTTTAGAGAATTTTCGGCGAAATCACATGAATAATCTTTTGTCGACGCGTTTCGAACCAACCAGTGTGGTTCATCGTCAGGACAAGTTGATAAAGTTTGGATCATCGGAGGAACGTGAATATATATTATAAGAGGGCCCATGTTTTTTGGATTCTGCGAGACTTTTTGTCACCCCATGGTTCCCAGATTTCGATGCCAATATAATGGTGGTATTAAGAATTTCGGTTTGGGTTAGATTGCATAATCTCCCCATACATTTATGGCACCATAAAGTTCTTGAAGGCATTGGGAATCTCTTAGGGAGATACATAAAGACATACACACAAAGAGTTGAAGAACACATCTACACTTTTTCTAGAATTAGTATGGAGGTGGATCTCAACAAAGGATTGTTGGATCATATCCTTTTGAAACATATCAAACAGTGTTGGACACAATTTTTAGATTTTGAGAACACTACTTTTAGATGTCAAATTTGTCGATAGACTAGACCTACAAAACTCATGTCTTGATACCAAGAAAGTGCCTCGAAGGAAGAAGAAAATAGGGAAGTAGCCCAAGGGATGGAAATTCCCATAGCAATTGTCTAAAAAAGAAGGAGATGATGAAGAAATGGATCCCCCTACCCCTGAAGAAACCCAGAATCCAGAAGAAAACGTAGAAAAGAACGGAGTTAATCATGAAGCTTCAGGAACCCCAACACGCACATCGCGGTAGGAGATCATACCTGAAGAAATGGAGACAGGGGGCTCTAAACATCATCATATAACTAAATTTTCAGATTCAGATAAGGAAAATCCAAGAATTAAAGAAGGGCCCTAGCTAGCACTTGTATCAACCACTCCATCCCAAGGAGAACAGTGAAAGGTAGAAAAGAAGAAATGGAAAAAAGGGTAACCGGATTTCTTCCATTTCTTCCATGTGAACACTAGTTTCGACTGGCATGATTGAATGAATTGTAAGCATCTATAACATGTAATTTTGTTTTCATTAATAAATTTACGATTTTTCCTGGGGAAAAAAATATTAAAATAATAAATTTTCAATTAAGATTATTCCAAAATATATATTGCAATGATGTTATTTATGTAGTGTATTTATTATGAGTTGTAAACATATATTTGAAGATATTCTTTTATGTGTATGAAAAAGATAAATATTAAAATAAAATGGTTTCAATTTAAAACAAAAATTAAGGGTTTTTTTTTAGGTTTGTAGAAGTTCTAGCATGATGAAGAAGTACTTTTTCTCTCTTTTCATAGTTATCAATGCTCGAATAGATGGATGGTTTATTATGGAGGTGAATTTTTAAGGTCGCAAAGAGGAAGTGAGGCATTCATGAAGAATAATGTGGGAGGTTAGTTACATATATCACATTTTCTACTTGGATTTAATATTTTATTTGATGTGGAAAGTAGATTTGGGTCATGGTCTATGGGTATCTCTTGGTTCTTCTCATTGTTGTGTTTGTTCATGATTTGGGTGCCTTTGTGTATTGCCTTGGCTCGGGGGGTGGTTGTGGGGATGGGGGTGGGGCGGGGGGGGGGGGGGGTCAATCTACTAGAGTATCTATGTAAGTTTTGGTTGATTTGTGTTATGTGGGTTGTACCTACTTTATGAATGCACTAAATTTTCTTTTGGTTGGGGTTTTTTCTCACCTCATGGAAGAGCTTGTATTAGGGATTGCATGTGACCATAATTATGATCAAATGTCAAAGTCACCTTTGACATAAACATTAGATGGTATGGCATGAATTTGAGATCTCATGTGTTGGATTCTCTTCAGATCAATAACTATTGTGGAATGCCACATCCCCTTGTGTCGACTTAATAGTGCAACCTAGTTTTAATATTACCTCATAATACATTCAGGACATGTTGTGGCTTGGTGGTAAGATCAACTAGTTCTTCTCATTCAACTCTTGTGATGTAAACGTTTCCTTACTTTAGGTAGGTGCATGGTTCCAATATTTCTTGTTTTTCTGATATAGCCTTAGTAGTGTGCCTTCCCTCAAAAATTTATCAACAACTCTTAGGAGATCGTTTCTCTTTTAATTCATGCTACTCTCTATTAACATATTTTTATGCCCCACCACCATCACTCTGTATCATATACCATACCCCACAAAAAAATTGTACTTAGTCATTTTTAACATGCACCATGTATAGAAACATCTTATTTCTCCGGACTCTGCACATCTTTTCTCTCCACACATACTTCCTTTCACACATCACTTCTTGCACACTTATATATTTAGTTGTTTTGTGTGTGTAGAAGAAACTACATAACCTGACTCTCTACACACCTGTCTCCTCATAGATCCAGTTGTTCCACACAATTCATCCTTTGCACAATTCAATTTTTGGCATATGATTTTCTCTACACAAGTGATCTCCCACACATAAAAAATATTTGTACATGATATGCCATAAATTCCACTTCACCACCTTTGATCCATACTTAGTGGAAACCATGTTGTTTGGTTCTTTCGAGGCTAATTGAAAGCTTGTTAAAGAAAATACAATCCTCAAGGTAAAAAAGGGTTTTCGATATTGTATTATGTGAATTATCTACCAAAACACCTTTTAAATACTTGTAGTAAATTATTAACTTTTCATTATCATTCTTGCATGGCCCAATGAAGGTGGTATGCAAAGAAGTAACATCCTACTAAATGCTACTGTAATACAAGAATTTAACAATTAATATTTCCAATAAAAACTCATTTGTTTATCATGTATTCCTAGTTACATTAAAGAAATAAACAATATGGCAACAAAAAAGAAGAAGGAAATGATTTTTGGAGATATAGCCAACTCACTAGCTCGATGGGACAATAACTTCCACCAGTTAAGTGCATATTAGTGGCATTTAAATTTGGACCTCGAGGACAGGAAAAATTATAATATGTGGAGAACAAAGGATGGTAAATGATGCATGTGGCCCAAAATTCTTCGAATTTAGAGAAATTGTTAACAGGTGTGCTTGTCAATTTGATGCCAAGACTAGAACCATCAATCTTGGCCTGAAGAAGAACCCAAGTCCATTAACTCCTAAGGTTTTCCTGAAGATATTGAAGCTACGAAACCTATAAGCAACTAATTATTATATATATATATATATATATATTTTTTTTTTTTAAGTCGATACTTTTCTGGAATCCTAGGGTTGAAGAATGAATATCGTTCAAGACTTCATGTTGAATTCCATGCAAGTTTCTTCCAACCTTTATTTTATCGATATATCTATACTCATTGGGCCTTATAAATATTTTTCTTGGTTGTTTGACTACGTCATGGGGCATGAAACTACTGCCAATGTACTCAGGTCAGTCCTATGCATAATTTTCTTTGTTTCAAAAATTATGTTATATTTGACTAGGTTGAAGTAATTTCAAATGAGATCTCCTTCCATTTAGTTAATTTCTTCAATATTTAGTGATTCTTTATGATGACCTACCTTGTAATAGCCATTGTTTCTCGCAATTCATTCCACAAACCATCACCAAAAATCAATTTGGATCCTAAAATTGAGCCAATGAAATTTTGGTACCTCATCCTATGGAGGAATAAGGTCCCCTTCCTTCTTTTTTTAAGTTCATGGCTTGTTTGTCTAAGAATTTAGCAATCTAGAAAGAGGGCACGAGCACAGGAGAATATCCTCAAAAGCCCAGAGTTTCTTATGGTGAAATGGAATACATGAGGAAAGACAATATCATACTCTTATTGGATTGTATGGCTATCAAGATAAACCTCTATTGCTACCCAAGTTTATTCTTAGTATATATATTTTTTTGCAGTTTCTTGCAAACAGTATCAACCCTGGCTCATTTTATTTGAGAGAAAGAAAAAGAGGTAGTTTATAACATTGACACTTACTATTGGAGACATTAATGTGAAGCTCACATTGTGGAATTATTTGAGCTATTGAATCCATTTAATTTGGTTGAGGTCTAATCCACCGAAGGATTTGACCTTGAAGGGATATTTTCAAAACACTTGACACTGGTTAGGTATGGAAATATGCTTACTAGAATTACTAAAGAAAGAAAATAAAATCACAACGACCCATCCAAGAACAATGAGAGACCAACAACTATTATTGGTATAGTTACAGAAGTAAGAAATAGTACTGAAGGAAGGACTAAGGAAAGAGGGAATAAGTCGAGTACCACTCAACCAACTTCAACTCTTTAGGATTTTCGGAGTTCCTCCTCGACTCAAAGAAGAAAATATATTATAACAATTCATGGAGGGAGTAATGATTAGCATTCTAATGTAGTAGACGGAGAAGAACCACCCCCATGAGTCACCCTAGAAAGGTATAAAATCATTACTCCATCAAAGAGTAAAAGTTGGGGCAAAAAGGGGTCCCAACACATAGAAGGATCCACATACATGGAAGTGGACACTACTATTGCTTCAGAATGGGTGGTATTGTGCATAGAAGAGACTAAAAAGTTAGTTTAAGAATTGGATATTAAAGAGATGGTCACCTTTGAGGACTTGTCTTTAACCATGCACAATACCCACTATGACAAAACTACAAAGAATTTGAAATTTGAGAAGGTATGCATGTGAAATAAGAACATTCCAATCAATGCAAGTCTGAAGTGGACAATTTAGGAGCTGGACCAAACTAAAAAGGATGTCCTTGCTCACTCTGTCACTTCCCTGTTCACGACCCCTTTGGCTATCCAAGCCCTTGAAGTTGTAGCTAACACACCCAAACCCTACAAGTTAAAAAAAGTAACACAATTATTGACAAGTATCAGATCCTATGTGCATCAAATATAAATAAATTATTGGAAATTATCAAAGAAGCATGGGAGGTTTCTCTATGTTTGAGAAACTTATAACAAAGAATTCATTCGTTCACTGAATATTTGAAGAAATACCTTGAACATGATAAAATAAATTCTAATAATGATTTTTTAACATTCATTACTGAAATCAATACTTTGACAGATTTTCAAACAAATCAGCAAGGCCTCCTTGGAGGTAAAAGGATTAAATAGATCAAGGCTATATCGTTTGCAAGAATATAAATGTTATAGGATGCTATCACAAAGAGTTCAAGCATTGATGATCGTAGGAGTAACACCTTCCTCAAATTCAACAAAGTTGTCAAAGACTTGTGAGGCCCATGAATGACTAGGGACTCTATGATCCTTAAATTTGTATTAAAAGAAGAATTGGATATTATCAAAGTCTCATTTGGTGTTTATTTCGATAACTTAACCAAATTTCTGGAAGCACAAATCAAGGAATGGTTGGTCACATTTGTTAATGACAACAAGGACCAATTAGCCATGGTGGAGCAACTATAGTTAGATACGCACGACTAGGAAGGATAAATATTTACGTTAAGGATTGAGCAAGACATCACAGTCCCGCCAATGAAGAAATACATTGAAGAGTGACTTAGAAAGTCCCAAAACAAAATCATTAATCTTGAATAACCGCGTTAGTGACTAGATTATTGAGCTTCTAAAAACCACACATATACATGCTTCAAAACATCCATAAGGAGGATCATCATCAATTCATTCCACACATCTTTTGTAACCATCCCTTCCAACATTTACCCAAATTCACGAGATTTCCAGGGTAAACATGAGATGAGTGTCATTATGACCTGACTTGACCTCCTAGTTCCAGTTTAGGAAGTTCAGCCTATAAACTGACCATAAATTGACATCCTACAAGTACTACAGATCACCCAAGTGTTGAAGAAACACCCAAGGTAGTCAATCCCTGAGCTGGAACCCTATTTCACTGGCCTAGACCTATAACCACACCCTTGATACTGCTTGCATGCAGTTGTGAGCCTCCAACCGCACTCACAAGCCTTGCTCCATGTAGTTATGACCCCAGATCTCGAGTTTTGTGCCTGTGGTCCCAGTATTTGAGCCAATTTTCTATGCTAGTCTCCATACCACTCCTCATAACTTCTTGTAACTTTATAGAATCATATCTATCATAATGAAAATGCTAATAATTCGAACTTGAAGGAAAAAATTGACCTAGACAACCTAGAACACACTAGAAATTCCGTCAAACACATGGAAAACATGTAAGATACAGGTCATTAATACATATCTAATCATAAGAGTTTGAGATTCATCCAAGAATCACCAATAAGGCTCCATGCCCTCTCCACATAGATGCAACAACACTTATTAGTCCATATATTCATCAAACATTTATTAACTAAACAAATCATGACATGAGCCATAAATAGCATACATCATGTAACCAACAAATAACTAACAAAGAGGTCATGGAAAATCAACCATAATATCACCAACATAATCACTACAAGTATACATGAATCATAGTATAAGAATAACTCTTACTAATAAATGAAATTACTAACCAATTCAAGGACTTCCACCTACCACCTAACCATAGATTGGGTTGAACCAAACCTTTCTTTGAGTCAATCACCCCTGCTCCATATTTGAATAATGAATATGGGGTCTCATGGAATAAACCAAGACAAAACCAAATTAGGGATTCCAAAGGCCAAACCACCTCAACCCTTAACCACAATGATTCCACCTCTACGTTCTTACATCACTAACACCAACCAGATTAGCCTCTACCCAAGTTGTCCAGGGCTCCAGGAAATAGTAACTCAACCCACAACCTTCCAGGGATCTAGAGTGTTTGTCCAACCTAGCTCAAGGGACTAGTAACTCAACCCACCAAGGGCTCCAAAGCATTTATCCCAACCTAGGTTCTAGAACTAGTAACGCAACCCAATTTATTCCAAGGATTCCATAGCATTTGTTCCAACCCATAGCCATAAGGAACATGAGCACCAATCATAAAGCAATCAAGTGGAAAAAACACACAACAACATGGCTATCCATAAAATGGTAAGGCTAAGCTAAAACCATTGTCACTCTAGGAAAATTCCATGCCAATGACAACACATAACCAAAAAATAACATGCATATACCATGAATCGAGAAATCAACAATGAAATCACACATGCAACATGTTACCTACAAAGAAATCCAGTTGTAGTTGTTGATCCAATTGTTCCTTGTGATTATTTACTTTACTTTCCGTTCTTTCTCCAAATACGAGTGAATACTAGAGTGCTCCAAGTATGCTCCAAGAATTTTCTAAGTGTACAAGAATGAGATAATTAGAGAATGAAATGAGAGCTCCACAACTAAACTAGTAGAAGCTAAAGCAACAAAAGTTGTGAACTGATTCTTAGAAGCCTTTTTATCATTGAGGCCTCTATTTCCTTCATTTTATTTCATTTTTCCTCTAATTTCCTTAGCATGAAAATTTGTGTCTCTTCACTTTCCTTTTCTCTTATTTTTCTTTATTTTCATAAATAAAATGCCAATTATTGCCACTTTTCCTTTGCTAATTTCCATAGCCATTTATTAATCACAAGTGATACTCATCACTATGTTTTTCGCAACATTTAGCTTGGAATACATGTCCCATGACCTTGGTCTTATTTTATTTACATGGAAAATCAACCAGGGGTTGTTACAAACCCCTCCCTCTTGGGGGAATACCTTCCTCAGTGTTCTATGACACCTATGACCAACAAACTGCTGGAATTTTTATTATTATAAATTATGGGGTATAATTGCAACTACTCATGAAATTTTAATCTAAATAACAAGACATAATCCTATTCTACTACTTTGTGGAATTTGATTCATAATTTAGAACATCAATCACAGACATGAAATAATAAACAACACACATGCACAATATTTCTCCAAGGGAAATCAATATGCTAAAAACCCCTTATGTCTGCTTGCATCAATATTATGAATAGAGATGTATTACAATTTCTAGCTCAATCTGAGCTTAACCTGCAAGTGAATAACTATTTCTTTGCTCACTGAGAATCTCTAACCCATACTTAGTCAATTTCCAGCTCTGTTTGAGCCCCTCCTTCCTTGCACAATTCTTGAGGAAATTAGGCACCTATTATTTCGTAATTTCCTCTAAAATGCTTGTGCAATTCCCAAGGTTAAACATCTGACTGCATGCAACACCTGTACACTCAATTCTAGTATACAACTAATGTTACACTGCCTTGGAATCTCCACCACAACTAGGGAACTCGAATCGTGTGCATGCACTAGCTATTTTTGGTTGATTGATCAGTTAACTAGATGATCACTGAGTTAGGTTGTTGTCCCACTAAACAATTGACCTTCCACTAGTTCCTCCAACAATTAGAACTATTTTAAATCGAAAAAAAAAACTTGAAATAACTGACCTTTATTGCTAAACATTAGAAATCACACATGCTTAACTGAACTCCAAATTCTCTAATTGGAATTTACTAAGCTAAGTGAGTGACAAGAAACATGTCACACAAGTTAATTGCATCCAAGTAGTCTACTAATGTGGAATTTTTTTTTTTCTCAATTTGACCATGGCAAAATCAAATTGAGACTTTGTTGATGCATTTTTCAACACTCCCTCTCAGCAAGAAAGGGATTATCAAACACCCCTATCTTGCACATGTGGAACTCAACTTCCCTCTTCACAAAAACTTTGTTGAAATGTTAGCATCTTGTTCCTCTGTCGGAATGTATTGTAGCAACATTATCCACCTCTGCACACAGTCTCATAAATGGAGATACCAAATATCTATATGCTCGGGTTAATTGTGAAATATAGGATTCTTAGAGAGCTTAATGCAACTATGATTATCACAATAGATCATATTTGGATCCATCATCTGACCAAATAGTTCCACAAGTATCTTTCTCATCTAGATCACCTCACATATTGCTTGACTTGTAGCCATGTATTCTGCTTATGCCAAACTAATTGCCGCATATCTTTGCTCGCTGCTATACTAGGAAACAACTAGGGACCCAACATTGAAATTCAACTTGACGTGCTCTTTCGGTCGGATGGAATCCTTTCCCAATCTACATATGTGAAGGCACACAACTTCGCTCCCTTTGTCCATCTGTACCATAGTCCAAACCGGGTATTTCCTCTGAGGTATCATAAGACATTCTTAGCTTCCTTCCAATATAATTTGGTTGGCCTAACCATAGCTTGGCTCAGATAGATGACTACATAACACATATATGGTCACGTGTTCACAAGATACATCAATGAACCTACTAGTTGTCGATAAATGGTAGCATCCACTTATTCACCTGAAGTGGAATTCTCCTTCCTCTAGTTGGTCGCCAGAGATATCTCCATGGGTTTACAACTCTCCATGCGAAATCTCTCTAGTATCTCATTTGCATACTTTCCTTGAGATACAAAAAATTCCACATCGCCTTTCCATACTTCCAACCCAAGGAAGTAGTGCAAGAGACCCATGTCCTTCATTTCAAATTCCCTTGTAAGATCCTCCTTGCAATGTCTGATCAACTGCTCATCACTAGTTAAAATTAAATCATCAACATATAAGACAATAATAATCAATTTACCTTCTACCAAAATGTGATAGAAGTTTGCATTTGCTTCACTTTTGGTGAAACCCAAACCTGTGAGATAACTGTTGATACTAGTGTACCAAGCACGAGGTGCTTGTTTGATATCGTACAATGATCTCTTGAGTCTGCACACATAAAACTCTCGATCAAACGTCTCAAAGCCTTATGGTTTATTGATGTACACCTTGTCCTCAATAACCCCATTAAGAAATGTTTTTTTTACATCCATCTGGTGGATCTTCCACCCCATCCATGGAGTCAGTGCAATAATTGATCTAATGGAAGAATACCTTGCTACAAGAGCAAAGGTCTCCTCATAGTCAATTCCCTCAACTTGAGAGAATACTTTGGCCACAAATATGGTCTTATACTTCTCTATGCTTCCATATGCTACATGCTTGACCTTGAAGATCCATCTCAAACACACAACTGATGTATAGACATGTCTACCTTTACAAAAGAAATGTGAAATATTAGCATGCATACGAGGCATGCATATGATAGCTACATATGCATGCATCGTCTGCACTGCACTAGTATTCATATTAAAGTATGAAGAATTTCCAAGCATAGGATAAAAGACATAATTATTGAATACACTAAATAAATACCTAACTCGCAAAAATATATTGAAATATTTATTTTAGTGTGTGTCGTCATCATAATAGGTAACCATAGAATATTATTCAAAATTAAAGATTAATGCTATATACTATATACTATACAAATTAAATGGAATATAATTTATACAAATAAAATGAAAGGGACAATTATATATAAAAGAAATGAAAATTTTATAAAGATATTATGCATGTTATACAAAATTAAATAAAAGAATATTAGGTAAATCAAACAAAAAGGGAAATATAATATGTTATATTTTACCTAACACAACCTAATCATAAAAGCACATTACAACATTAATATTATGAAGGGTGGCTAATATTATATGCTAAGGTTCCAAATCCAAAAGTATTGGTAAACCTTTCATCTTAAGAGAGACCACAACCTCTAATTATAAATGCTTTACCCTCCTGATGAGGCTAGCAAAAAAGAGAAGTAGACATGCATCTGACTAGAAGCTTGAAAAGATCCTTCAAGGAGAAATATAAGGGGAACAGAGACGGAGTAACAGGGGGGAAGAAAAAATTTTGAGAGAAGGAAGGAGAAATTTGTTAACATAAAGTTACAGACAATGAGGACTGAGCGTTGGTTGATCTTGAAGCTTTTGGGCATGAGGCTGGAGTGCATAAATTGTGAAGTATTCTGGAGTTGAGTATCTAGGTCATACCCATTTTGGCAAGGAGGTTTTGTTCTTTTGGTAATAGGAGCGAATTTGGAGCCACAACATCTGAGGATCATACTTCATACACAGAAACCAGGTAGATGTCTGTGTATTAAAATGGATATTATTCTTGCTTAAATTGTAGTTGGTAAATTCTAGATGAACTTCGAATTTAATTTGAAATTCTATTTTTTTTTGGGCATTACATGAATTTAGGAATTTAACTCGCAAACTTAATTTGGAAAATTTTGGTTTAAGCACTACAACTAATTTTTCTATTTGTCTTGGGACCACTTCCCAAACACTCTTACTTACAATGGATTCATACTCTTCCACCATTGCATCAACCCAAATAATCTGCTCAATTGTTTCCTCGAAAGATGATGGCTCAGTCTCTAAAAGCTCTGCCATTATAACCATGTAGCCAGTTTACCTCTTAGGTGACCTTATTTTCCTGTGAAAATTTGAAGGAGCTCCCACAGTCTCCCTCACATCCTGCATAAGTCTATCAGCTTCCCTGGTTCTTTTTCTACCTTCTCTGCTCCTCAATTTTTTGTTGCTCCACAACTTCTTGAGGCTCCTCCTTTGGAACTAAAAGCTCATCTTCTGGGGGGAACTGAAGCTCCCTCTCAAGAGAGCACCACATCACTTTCTCCTCATCAAAGTTTACATCCCTTCACACAAATTTAATTTTGAGGGAATGTAAGTACACACGGTAGTTATGTGGAGTTTCCATGTAACCCACAGATACTCCCAACTTTGCTGTCATCTCAATTTTCTTCCTAGAAGATTTGGAGACATGGAAGTAAATAAAGGCTCAAAAAATCCTGAAGTGACACATTTGACTTCCTCCCCGAGAAATCCTCCTCTGGTATAATCATACCAAGAATCCAATGAGGAATATGGTTTTTCAATTAGATTATTTTATTACATGCCTATTCCCACAATTGCAGTGGTAGGCCTTGACCATGTAGCATAGCTCTCGCTGCTCCCACAATGCTCTAGTTATTCCTCTCAATTACCCCATTCTCTTATGGGTTGTGGTGTTTTCATATCTCTTTTAATGCTTCTTTCACACATAATTTTTTGAATTCAATCGAAACATACTCACCTTCATTATCGCTTTTGAGAGCCTTCATCTTCTTACCAGTTCCTTTCTCAACTAGTAACTTGAATTCTATGAACTTGGAGAATGTCTCATCTTTCTTTCGCATGAAGAAGATCCAACACTTCCTTGAGAACTCATCAATAAAAATGACAAAATATTTATTTATGGTAGTGGAGGTTATCAAGAAAGGTCCACAAACGTCAGAGATGATCGTTTCCAAGTTTGCATGTGCTTTGTTGTCCCAATCATGAAATGTGGATTTTGCATAATTCCCCAAGGTACATCCTTTGCATACATCTTGTTGCTCAAGTGCTCCTTTATGGAGGCCAATGGTTATTTTTTGCATAATCTTCAAGGTGCCATGATGCAAATGTCTAATTATTTTGTGCTAAAGTTCACTGACATATTTCCTATGCACTTTCTCTGCCTTACTACTTAATGCAACACGGTCTTCCACATCTAGCTAATACACGCTCTTCACACAAACCCCGATCTTCTTTACCTGTCTAGTGGTTATGTGTCTCAATAATGATTTCCCTTTGCTGAAGATCACATCATAACCACGGTCTTACATAACTGCTATAGAGATCATATTCTTCTTTAGGTTTAAAACAAACATGACATCTTTGAGGTGAAGAGGAGATCCTAACTCCCCCTTAAAGGTTACTATATCGATTTCGGTAGCATTGTACCTTCTGTCGTCCCCAAGCTCAATATGCATTCAGAGATATTTCTCCTCCAGGTCATTGAAAAAATATTTACACCCTATCATGTGGAACAACACAGTAGATTCCGAGTACAAGACACTCCCCATATCAATGTTGGCCATGCATGTGATAATGGTGAATTCTAGCTCAAACTGTGAATCCAATTCCTCACCTACTACTCCTCCTAAGTTCTTATTGCTCAAATTTTTATGTGGACACTTCGTGGCATAGTAACTGAATTAATGACAATTGAAGCATTTTATTTTGGAAAAGTATTTCTTATTTCCCCCTTGGCTAGATTCGGGTTTGGTTTGAGATTTCTTCCCTTTTCCCTTCTTTCCCTTTCCAACCAATGCAAAGTTTTCTTCATCCTCGCCCTTGGATGAGGTTCCATCTCTGGTATTCCGCCTAATCTCCTCTTGTACCAAATTTGACCATAAACACTCCCAATTCATTAATTTATCCCCCCTGTTCATCGAGTCTTGGTAGTTGTGCCAAATTTTGGGAAGGCCTAGAAGAGCTAGTCTTACCAAGTCACCTTATGAAACATTATCACCAACCCCTCCAAGCTCATCACTAAATTGTGTAAATCTACTCAGATATTACGGAATATCGTCATTCTTCTGCATCTTTATATTTCGAAGTTTGTCTTTGAGGGCCAGTTTCCTATGGTAATTGTTATTATGGAATAGATCTGTCAGTGCCTACCACATTGCGTAAGGAGTTTCTTTCCCATGGAGATTTGAGATGATGTGGTCTCGCACTCCCTCCAATATTATTCTCCTCACCGCGGCTAAATCTTTCTTCCATTGGGTTAGGTTCTGTGCATCAAATTCCGATGGTTTTGCAATATTTGTCTTAACATATTCTAGGAATCCATTTTCATCCAACACTGCCTCCATGCGATCCTTCCATGCAATGAAATCTGAGCTGCCTTCCAAGGCATACTCTAATATCATCCCGTTGAAGGCCATCTTCCCAACTCTTAAGAGATCCTACTACATTGAATTGCAAATTCAAATCTCCTGAGAAAAAAAATTGAAATTCTTGCTCTAATGTGAATCCTACTATGATACCATGTAGAAATTATGGTGTAGAATTGCAATTGCTCATGAAATTTTAATCTAAATCACAAGAAATAATCCCTCTCTACTTCTCTGCGGAATTCAATTTATAATTTAAAACATCAATTACAAACATGCAATCAGAAAAAACATACATGCACAATTTTTTTCCATGGGAAAATAATCTGCTAAAAGCCCCTTATGCCTGCTTGCATTAATCTGATGAATAGAGATGTATTACAATTTCTAGCTCAATCTGAGCTCAACCTAGAAGTGAATAACCTATATCTCTGCTCACTGAGGAGCTTTAACCCATACTTATTTATTTTATGCCTTTGCTTAAGCCCCTATTTCCTTGCGCAATTCCTGAGGAAATTAGGTTCCTATTATTTAGGAATTTCCTCCAAAATTATCACACAATTCCCAAGGTTGATCATTTGACTGCATGCAACAAATGTACACTCAAGACTAGTTTACAACTAGTGTTACACTGCCTTGGAATCTCCACCACAACTAGGGAACTTGAATCCTCTGCATGCACTATCTATTTTGGGTCGATTAATTAGTTAGCTAGATGATCACCGAGTTAGACCATTGCCCCACAACAAAACTGACCTTCCACTAGATCCTCCAACATATTGAACTAGTTTAACTGAAAACAACTTGGAATAACTGATCTTGATTGCTACAAATTAGCAATCACACATGCTTAACTGAACTCTAACTTCTCTAACTCAAATTTACTAAGCTAACTGAGTGAAAAGAGCCATGCCACACAAGTTAAATGCATCCAAGTTGTTTGTTGATGAGGAAATTCGAATTTTCTTAGTTTGACAAGGGAAAAAATCAAATTAAGACTTTCTTGCTACATTAAAGAAAAAACATTTCCCATAGAGCTTTATAACATAGCTCGATGCAGTATTTATAATGCATAACTGATGTAAACCTTGACCAACATAAAAAAAACATGAAAATCATACTGCTTATTAGAGCTTTATAAGACAGCTCGTTGCGGAATTTACAACAACATCCATATACATATACATATACCAAAAACTCATTTGCTTGAACCAACAACTAATGAAGTATATAAAGCCCACATATGATCAATCATCTCCCATGTAGCTTCATTGGCCACAAAGTGCTTCCACTGCAATTTAACCTGTTCAATTACTTTGTTTTGGAGCATCAGTTGTTTCCACTACAATATGCATTGTGCTTATGGCTAGAATTCTCCCTCTGGTTCCACCTGCAATACAAAATAGTCAATCACATGATCAACATCTTGGACATACTTCTTAAGAAATGAAATATGGAAAACATCATGGACTTTCACTATCAGAGGCAGTGCAATTCGGTAGGCCATTGGTCCAATCCTCTCAAGGATCTCAAAAGGCTCACAATACTGTGGTGCTAGATTGACACATGAACCAATGCTTAAGGAGATCCTCTTGGGCTTGATGCACAAGTACACATGCTCCCTAACCTTAAACTTATTAAATAACTTGTGCTAATTTTCATAACTCTTTTTCATATCATGTGTTTCCTTCAAATTCCTCTTGATATCATGCATTTCATGTTCCATATTTGCCAACATATCCAATCTAGTCAGCACCTTGTTCACTGGATCACTCCAACTGATAAGAGTATTACAAATCCACCTGTAAAGTGACTCAAATGGACTCATCTTCAAGGACTCACGATACTCATTATTATATGAAAACTCTACTAGTGGAATATACTCTTCCCACTTCCTCTATTGATGCATGACATACATCCTCAATATGTCCTCAAGAATCCTATTAACCCTCTTTATCTGTCCATCTGTCTACCAATGTGTTGTGGCCAGCAACAACCCCCCCCGCTCTTTCTTTTAAGTGTTATCCAGAATACTAAATGAATGGGGACCCTTAATTAAATTTTTGGAAAAGAAAGAGTTTCCTTTCTTCAAAATAAGGTTACCATCATAATATTAGGAAGATCTTTTGAATACTTTAAAACCTAAGTTTATAATAAGAAAAAGTCTTTAAAAAAAAGCCGCATCATAAAATGATAGTAAAGTACCATCATTTGGATATCGCATCGCAATAGAAAAAATTAATAAGAAAAACTTCAAGATATACCGATTTGCGATAACACCGATGGCAAGATCGCAGGAAATGGGCTAACGAAATTTGGCAAACGTAAAACTTCTGTGATCTGCGACGATGCGATATTGCGATAAAATGATGGTTGCGATATTAAGCCAAACCAACTCTGCGACATTATATTTGCGATAGTGCGATAATGCGATAATGCGATATCGCGATCTGTGAAGTTGCGAAGCAAATCACAAAATCACTCCATCGCGAATCTTTCGGGCGCGCCATTCAAGAAAAGCCACTTACCATAATCTGACTCAAGATCATGCGCTTTAAATGTTAATATAGGGATTAGTTAGTTATTAATGAAATATGGACGCGTGCTTTTCAAAGAATTACTTCATGTAAGGTGACATATTTGATGTATCTGCTGCATTTAAAACTCTCCCATCACCTTTCTTGATCAGTCATTTCCATTTCACTTGTGAGCCGCAGGAACAGAGAATGGAGGACTATACAAAGCAATACGCAGGAAGAAATGGGAAAGAAAAATAAAGCTCAGAGCTCCGAGATGAAGGGAATGTCACCTTTATATACAAACATAGCTTGCAACAGAGACACAGGGATATCAACATGGGAAGGCATGTACAGACTGCTTGAAGAAGAAAACCCCAGAATAATGAAGACTACCGCTGGCTCAGACTCACAGGGTTCTTCCGAAGCATCCCTAGAAGAATTAGCATGCTCATTCCTACATAGGATAGCAGCAAGGCCCAAAATTCTCCCATATATGGACATGATCAACTGGATACTTGATAATGTGGAAATGAAAAACAGACAGTTAAAGATTAAAGGACAAGGGCTCATCGGATCATTTGCTGCACAAGATTTAAAGCTCATGTATCATCTTCCTGAGCTGCAGGCAACTTACAATACGCAATTCATTGAAAAATTCATGACAGAGAACCCGGACCTATCAGAGACCACTAAGGATTGGTCCATAAAAGATGAACCACTCAAGAAAGACAAAAATGGTATGTACAGCACTGGTTCCCTCACCTCCCCATATTGTTTTGCTGCGGCCATGCTCTGTAGATTATTTGGGAAGCCAGATATCAATAATTTTTCATCTGAATGGTTACCATTAATAGATGCTGCCACAAATGCCATAATTATAGATTGGGCCAAGGTCTTTTCTAATAACCTAGTCACGGCTATTCTCAATTACCGGTCTAAAAGATCCGTGTCTCAAAGGATCTATCCTCCTTTTTACCTATCCACATATGTTATGGATTCGATTTGTTATGTGTCTAAATTTCCTGTTATGGGTTGGAAATGGACAACTTAGGACCCATTACCCATCCATGTCTATCATAAGATATTATGGGACTCCCAGTTCATTCCACATTTCTACCAAATTTGTCACGGGCTTATCCTACCCT
>APFE031315467.1:0-73954 GCA_000404065.3 Pinus taeda | reverse complement strand
TTAGAACAAGGAGAGATAAATCATTGTTGCTTGAAGCTTATGAGTAGGACCAGTCATAAATGGTACTTTTATCTCTTGATTATTTCTGCTTATATTCTTAAAGCAATATACAGTTTTTAGTTGTTTATATGTTATTACATGAATGTTTGTGTTACCATTTGACACTTTTGAACGGTGGAGCCATTTATTTATGTTTAATGTGTGAATAACTTATTATGCGATATGCTGTTCACAACTGTTTTGCTTAACTTTTTATGCAAAGTGGTTCATCTTAACCAATTTCTATTCTTATAGTTGTTGAATGATCTTTATTACCAGTTATTATTTGAAATCTCTTTAGATCGCATAATAGAAGAATTACATCCCGGGTTAGCATAGATTAGATGTGCTGTTTTCATTAGATTACAATAGCATAGAGTTAGATTAAAGTAGTTTAGATAGGAACTGTTAGATCAGCAACATCCAATTCTGCACACACACACACCCTTAGATTGGGAAACTGGTCCCATTATCCCCAGTTGGACCCGCTATACCAAACGGATAAGGAGCTGCCAACCAAGGTCCGGACCGGGCGGTTATCCCCCTTGTTTTCAACCCAATTTTCGGGGCTTCAACAAAATGATAAGTTGTGCTAAAAGCCAAATTTGTTCCCACACCTACAAACAACTCCTTCCAAAACTTGGAAGTGAACTTGGCATCTCCATATGATACTATATTCTTAGGAACACCATGCAACCTCACTATCTCCCTAATGAAAATTTTAGCTACCTTACTAGTTGAATTCATAGACTTAACTACAATGAAGCTAACTACCTTACTTAACCTATCAACCACAACCATGATGGAATCATGTTATCTCGATTTCCTCGGAAATATTGTAATGAATTCCAAGGAAATGACCTCCCATTTCCACTCTGGAATCAAAATCCACTACAATAAACCACATGGATGCTTACACTTTACTTTTACTTGCTGACAATCCAAACATATCGCAACAAAATCATCCACCTCTTTCTTCAAGCTTGATCAATGAAAAAATTGTATTAATTGTTATCAATGTCTTTTGATATCCTGGGTGGCCTGAATGCATCTTAGCATGAAACTCCATCAAGATAAGTATCTTGAACTCACTATCATCTAGCACATAAATCATTTTCCTGAATCTTACCAAGCCATCTGCTGTGAGGTGATGTTCCTAATCCCTATCACCTTCACCCTGCTACTGCAACATGTGCCTCAAATGATGATACATATCATCATATTGTCTTGCCTGCAATATCCGCTCCTGAAAATCTATCCCATAAAAACTCACTGCTACAATGTGATTCAACTGCACTCTCCTACTAAGAGCATTTGCAACCACATTCTCCTTTCCCTTGATGTACCTAATCTCAAAGTGAAACTCACTAAGAGTAGCCAACCATCTGTCTTGTTTGGAATTCATATTGGGTTGGTCTAACAAGTACTTAGCCCACTATGATCACTCATTAATACAAATCTCTTGCCAACAAGATAATGTCTCCACATATTCAAGGAATTAATGACAGCTTCCAACCTAAGATTGCGAGTCACATAGTTCTACTCATGCTCATTCAACTTCCTTGACTCATATCATAAAACCTATCCTTCTTGCTTTAGGGCTACACCAAGTCCTCTCTTGCAAGCATCTGTACATACCACAAACTATTTGTGAGGATCCACAATCTTCAAGACTAGAGCATTTGCAAGAAAATGATTCGACTACTCAAAACTAGTTTCACACTCCTCAATACATTCAAACTTCTTCCCTTTTTGCTACAAAGATATAGTGAGATAGGAAAACTATGAAAAGTTCCTAATGAACCTGTTGTAATAACCTGTTAGTCCCATGAATGATCTCACCTCATCCACATTCTTAGGAGTTGACCACTCCATGATAGCTCTGATATTTTCCAGGTCCACTACTATACCTTCATTGGAAACATCTCCCAAGGAATGAACTTTTGTTTGAAAGAAAATACACTTACTAAGCTTGGCATAAAACTGATGCCATCTCAATAATCTTAACATTTTTGTTAAGTTCTCTACATGCTCTTCCTCATTCTTAGAATATATTAATCTGTCATCAATGAATACTATCACAAACTTGTCCATATAAGGACACAACACACTATTCATCAACACATCAAAGTATTTGGAGCATTAGTAAGACCAAAAGGAACTACCACAAATTCATAATGCCTATACCTAGTACAAAATGCAATTTTGTAGATGTCCTCTTCTTTGTTGCATACCTACTGATATCACGATCTCAAGTCAACCTTTGAGAACATTGTTTCATCCTTTAACTGATCAAAAAAATCATCAATCCGCAACAAAGAATACATGTTATTGATAGTCACTTTGTTCAACTTCTTGTAATCAATACACAACCTAAGAGTACCATACTTCTTCACAAACAACACCGGTGGACCCCAAGGCAACACACTTGGCCTAATGTATCGTTGATGAGCCCTGTAAATGGGTAATTATATGGGCTCATTCTTCCTCTTAATTCGACTTAATCCACCATTCTCATTAGTTTATTGCATGTTTTTTATTATATTTATGCTAATAGAGTGAATTGAGTTAGTCATTATGCCATGAAGTCTAATGTGTGCTTTATGCAGATTTTTTGGTCAATGGACAAAGTCAAAGGATTTATGAGAATTTGGTAGCCAATATTCGAGGAAAATAGGGAAGAGGATTTGTAGGGGGGTGTCCCCTTCATTTATGAACCCTTACCTTGAATTCTCCATCAGAAACTCGGAGCACAAGTAGCCACATGAGTGCATCCAAGGGGCAGTCAAGCAAGTAAAGAAGGACTGTTGTTTATTTGTAGTTTTGGGACGCTGAGTTGCTTGATTTTAGGAGAGTTGTTGGAGGTTTGAGTTGTATAAATAGTAGGGCTTAGGTGCTCATTTTTTTTAGTTGGACTTTAGCCAGTTATTAGTAGAATTTATGCACTTTTGTGCAGCTCCTGTTCAGCTCAGTTTCGAGCTTCCTTTTTGAGGACAATTTATGTAATGTGACTTTTATCTTTGATAATGGAGATGAAACAGTTTTTGAGCCAGCGCTAATCTCTTTCAGAGGGTTGAAGCTCTTGGGTTAGGGCCCAACCCAAGCTTCCCAACACCTGTTGCTTTGTACTTATATGTTTTTGCTTTAGTTCATGAGTTAATTTCGTTTAGATAGATTCATTTTACCTTGTTTAGAATAGGTTGCTTTTGATGGTTTGCATAGTTGCTTTTGTTTCAGTCGCTGAAGTAGATTAATACAGTGATAGATTAAGATTAAAAGAGGTCAACAACAGGCCGTGATCTCCTTTCTCCCTTCCTGGGATCCTGATTTGAGGTCATGGCACCATTGCTACCACCAAAAACACAGTTTTGCTCTTCCATGCAATTTCTAGTGTGATGGCTTGATTCAAAATTTAATGTGTTGCTTCAGATTCAGTTGCCTAGATAATTTCCTATTCTTTTACAATATATCCCTTTGCATGCTTTTCTGCTCAAAGGTTACTGTTCAACATTTTCTATTTGTAGGTTAGAAATTAGGTCACTTAGAGATATTTCTGTTTTCATGGTATAGCTAGTCCTTTCTTTAATTAGTTTTTGTAAGTAGATGTGCAGATCTCTTGCAGGACACCTCATATCATCATGCATCCATAAAGAAGCCAACATCAACTCACTCCTCACATATTTCCCAAGTCATTCACAACATTTCACCAATCTGCCCTAATTTCTGCATTTTTCTCCATAATCTTCCCTTCTGCCATTTGAACAAATCCAACCATCATGTTCCCTATTGATCTTCCTTGACAAGCTCCAGACACCTAAACACCTTCATCTAGCCTTTAGTTACCCTTTCCCACCATTTTCCCACCTTCAAAACCTCCAAAAATAGCTCTCTGCATCCTCCTGTAGATCCTCTTGTAGATCCCCTACAACCTCCTGTAGAATTTCCTGTAAGTGATTTTTCAAAATCCGATTGCAAGGGAAGTCTTTAGAAGGGTACTAGAGGCTTCTTAGGACCTCTCCACACCTTCCTCTACCTTTGCAAAAACCAAATCCACCCTCCATCGCCACCAAACCTTTGACACAATCACAAGCAGATAAATTACAAGCATAATAATTTCACATAAAAACACTCAAAAAATACAAAAAGATATTTTTTTGCTTATTTCCTATCAGAAGTAGATTGAATAGATACAATTTACCTTTTTCAGTAGTCAGTGGCGCTCATTTCATCAGTTTTCATCTCTTTTCCTGCAAAAGTAGGGTTAGTTGGAGAAACTAAGGTTTTCTAGGGTTTGCGTTACATTTCAATCTTCCTTCTCTTTCTTCTAATAGAATAGTTTTTGTAGAGTTAGCTTTCTTTCATCACAGTTAAAAGCTTCTTTTGGAAACTCATAGAAGTTGGCTTGAGCTCCCAGTGATCTTGCGCCAACTGACCAAGTGACAGCCTGCAGTAAGAGCTAGTACTTGTGCATACAACACCGTTGCTTCCAAGTTTGTTACGAACTGCCGGGTTGATAAAAGTAAAGTAGGAAGCCCTAGGAGTTGCAGCATTATTGCTGCAATACTGGTGCTCACCAATTTTTGATGCCGTTTCTGGGGAAACATCAGAGTATTTTGTGATTACTTCTTTTCTTCTATTTTCTACTACAACATTCTGCTAAGTAGTTCATTTCAACAAAAGTAGAGTATTTGTTTCTTTCAATTCTTGCATTTCCTTGCTTTCATTTCAATTCTGCAATTTCCATTTCAGAAAAGTAGATTAGTCATTTCCTTTCTTTCATTTCAATTCCACAATTTTCATTTCAACAAAGTAGATTAGTCATTTCCTTACTTTCATTTCAATTCTGCAATTTCCATTTCAGCAGAGTAGATTAGTCATTTCCTTGCTTTCATTTCAATTATGCAATTTCCATTTCAGCAAAGTAGATTAGTCATTTCCTTGCTTTCATTTCAATTCTGCAACTTCCATTTCAACAAAAGTAGATTAGTCATTTCCTTGCTTTCATTTCCATTTTGTAAATTTTCTTTTCAGCAAGTTCATTTTAGTAGTTGCAATTTGTTTGTTCAATCAATTTCTGTTTTGCAGGTACAAGTAGTGACAAAAAAATAAAAACCCCAAAAATATTTCCTTTCATTCCTCGTAGGAACAGAGATAATTTAGGGAAAGTCCTACCCAACACCCCCACCACATCACAAATCCACCCTTCTCTCTTCTTCGATGGCAGTGATCCGGAAGAACCTATAGGTGAACAACCAGAGATATACGAAGATCCTATAGGAGAAGAAGAGGAAGAAACCATCCCTCCTAAGACCATGGACGAAAACAGAAACGTTAGGGGAATGAAGAAATAGTAGAGGGTACCTTTCCCATCCGAGAGACCAATGGGGACACTAAAATGAAGAACATAAGCTCTTCAGCCCTACCTCACTTCCATGGATTGACTACTGAAGATCCTGACACCTTTTTGTTCGAGTTTGCCATTATATGTTGAACCTATGACTATGTAGAAGATGAGCAGAAGTTGAAATTGTTTCCTTCCACCCTCAAGGATGCAACATTACGCTGGTTCACGGGGTTACTTGGCAACAACATCACAACTTGGGCTTAGATGTAGCAAGCCTTTCATAACAAATACCGGGACTACTATAAGTCAAAAGATACCAAGGAAGAAATCTTCCTAATGACCATGGCAAGCGATGAATCCTTGGAAGATTATGAAGAGAGGTTTTAGCTCAATTATAAAAGGGCCAGGTGAACAATTGACCCTGAATCTCTAAAGTTGGTCCTGCTCAAAGGAGACTCGGAAGACCTTCTAGACACCCTCCATTTGCTGGATGGGGGGGACATCTACCAACTACCTTATGAAGACATAAAGACTGTCTTTAGAATCCATTCTAAGGCAGTTAGAAAGAGAGGTAGGGGGAGTCAACCCATAGCCAGTACCTTGTCATCCAGTTCATCCCTTAAAGGAGAATTTGGAAATCTATTGGAAGATTTCAAGAGCGAGATGATGCAGACTCTTGCCATCCAAATGGATACCTTGCATATCAAAGGGAAACAAGAGGAAGCAGAAAGAGATTTTTCTATTTTGTCCTAGGTGCGCTAGAAGGCATCCTAGGAACGAGTGTCCATTCAACTCTATAAAATTGTGTTCAGTCTGTGAAGAAGACCATCCTACAAACAAGTGCCCTTCCTTGCTCGAACATAAAGTTGTATACCAAGGGGCTGAAGGAGCCACTGAGCCACTCTAGTTCATGAACCAAAGGAGGCCACATGTGCCTAGACCTTATCAGCAGCGGATGCAAGGGACATCCCAGGAATACTACAACCCCAGTCAAGCCACTTCCATGCCTTTTGGGGTCCCCCTGCTCATCCTTCCTGGTCCACACCTCCATAGTGGTCATATCCATCTCAATACCATGCTCAACCCGCTGCTCATTCATTTCACCCCTATGCTCAGCCACAGCCTCAGTGGAATGCACCTCATCAGGGATGGAGGCCCAAACAAAACACTCCTCCCGCTCTTTTGCCTCCACCACCTGCTCAACCGCAACCATTGCCTCCTGCTCCACCTAGGCAACCCCAAATGCCTGCTCAACTGAACCCGAACTCGAATAACATATAGGCTCAACAAGTATATAATGGGGAACTGTCATACCCAACCTATGCTGTGGAGATCCAAGAGATTAACCTACGATCTGGAAAGGTTCTCCCAGATAGCCAACCTACCCCTAAGGAGGATGAGGAAGACAAAGAGGAAAGAGAACTGAAAGAAATTCCACCCTTTCCCGAGAGATTATCTGGCACAACACAACCTACCCCAGAAGAAACTGAACTTCTGGGAGAATTGAAACAATTATGTGTAAAGATACCACTTGTTCGAGCCATAAAGGATGTGATTATATACAAAAAGATGATCAAGGAGAAGTGCTTCAGGCATCCAGTTAGGTGCAAGAGAAATTCCCCAAACATCAATGTCATAGGACAACTGTCCGACCTGATGCTGGGGCAGGTAATCTGTCTGAGGTATCTAGACCCTGGAAGCCCAGTAGTTGATGTCCACATGAATGGCACCATGATCACCTATACCCTGATTGATCTAGGGGTTGCCATTAATGTGATGACAAAGGACACTATGCTCAAGATCAACCTCCAGGGTTCCCTGAGAAAGACCACAACAATACTACAGTTAGCAAACCACTCCACCTTGATCCCTGAAGGGATTGTGGAAGATGTAATTGTCCCCATCGATTCTTGGGAGTACCCTGCTGATTCCTGGTCCTCCAGATGAAGGCAAAGCTAACTGGGTATCCTCTCATCCTGGGAAGACCCTGCTTGGCTACTGTAGATGCCTACATCAGCTGTCGAGCTAGGAACATGATAATCAAGAATGGGCATATGTCCAAACAACTAGTCTTATACCCTCCTGCCCAACCTTTGCTAGAACATGATCTACCTCTCTGGTTGGAGGAGGAATATGAGGATGAAGTCTATTATGCACCACTGTGTGCAGTAGAAACTGCCATGGGGGGGGGGGAACTACAAACTGAGGATGATATCATTGAAAACTTAATTCAGAATCCGCCCCCCAATATGTTTCCATTAGAAGAGCTAGTGAAAGAAACCCAAAACAATATTTTAGCTGATTTCTGTGTGGCTGACCCAACCTCTCTCCGAGTTAATAATATAGAGTTAAACCTAGAAAGAACCGTGAAAATCAACTCATCCATATGCACCTCCCAGGAGAAGGAACTTTGTATCTTATTGAGAAACTTTTTGGATGCCTTCGCCTGGAGCTATAAGGAGATGAAGGGAGTGCACCCTTCAGTCTGTACTCATCACATTTACATTAAGGAAGATTGCAAACTATTTAGGCAGCCTCAAAGGAGGATGAATCCAGCCCTTAAAGACATTGTCAAGGAAGAATTGCAAAAGTTACTGGATGTAGGATTCATCTACCCCATCTCTAACAGTGAATGGGTCTCTCCTTCGGTGCTAGTGCCAAAGAAAAATGGGAAGTGGAGAATCTGTGTTAACTATCAGGAACTAAACAAGGCCACCAAGAAGGACAATTTTCCTTTGGCTTTCATAGATCAAGTGTTAGATGGCCTGGCGGGGAAAAAGTTATTTTCCTTCCTAGATGGGTTTAGCGGGTACAATCAGATCCAAATCAGCCCGAAAGACCAAGACAAGACCACTTTCACTTGCTCTTGGGGTACCTTTGCATATCGGGTCCTTCCTTTTGGTTCGTGCAATGCTCCCACCACTTTCCAGAGAGCAATACTGAGTATATTCTTTGAACTGGTTCATGATGCAGTGGAAATATATATGTATGATTTTACCCCTTATGTTTCTAACTGCCAGGAAGCTTTGTCTAACCTGGGAAAAGTTTTGGACAAGTGTATTGAAATGAACCTCTGCTTCAGTCTTGAAAAGTGTGAATTCTTGATGATTGAAGGGACCGTGCTAGGTCATGCAATCTCTTAGCAGGGATTATAGGTGGACCCCAACAAAATTGCCATCATCCAATGGGTCCCACCTTCTCAAAAGGTGAGAGATGTCAGAAGTTTCCTAGGCTTAGCGGGATATTATAGAAGATTCATTAAATATTTCAGTAAGCTAGCCTCCCCATTGTTTGGTCTTTTGGGGAAAGATGTCAAATTCATATGGACTGACCACTGTCAAGAAGCCCTAGATACCTCGAAAACTAAACTTGTGACTGCCCCAATTTTGAGAGGTCCAAACTGGGCCCTATCTTTCCACATTCACACAGATGCCTCAAACAAAGCAATAGGAGCAAACTTAGGGAAATTTGATGAGAAGCTACCTTATTCCATATATTTTATAAGTAAAAATTTGTCAGAGGTAGAATTAAACTACACGGTGACCGAGAAAGAACTCCTAGCTGTAGTCCATTCCTTAAATAAATTCAGACACTACATCACTGGCTATCAAACATTTGTACACACTAACCATGCTGCAATTAGGTATTTGATGAATAAACCAGATGTGAATGCTTGTATCATTAGACGGTTGCTCTTATTACAACAATTTGATTTAACCATTATTGATAAACCTGGTAAGGAAAATGTTATTGCTGACTTTTTGCCTAGACTAAATCTGCCTGCAGGTGAAGAAGGAATGGTGGATGATCAAATGCCAGATGAACACCTATTCACTATCTCAGTACTCTCTCCATGGTTTGCTGATATAACAAATTACTTCGTTTCAGCACAGTTCCCTCCACACCTGTCCTCGAAAGAAAAGAGAAAGATTGTGAGGAAAAGTGCCCCTTTCACTTGGATTGGGGGCAATCTCTTCAAACATGGCCCAGATCAAGTTTTGAGAAGATGTGTCAGGGAGGAGAAAGTTTTTGACATTCTCTTGACCTATCATGATGGGCCCTGTGGAGGCCATTTTGCAGCAAAGAGGACTGCCTTCAAAATTCTGCAAGCAGGTTACTATTGGCCCACTCTTCATCAAGATGTGAGGAGATATATCAGCCAATGTGACCGTTATCAAAGGATGGGGAAACTTACTCCAAGGGATGAGATGCCCGTGCAACCTCAAGTGACTTTCAAGCCATTTGAGAAGTGGACCATGGAATTTGTGGGTCCTGTCAGCCCTCCTTCAAAGTAGAAATATTACATCATTGTGTGCACTGATTATCTGACAAAATGGGCAGAGACGAAGGCGATCAAGGTAGCACCAGAAGAAAAAGTAGCTGAATTTTTGAGGGAGAACAAGTTCTATAAGTTTAGATATCCAAGAGAGTTAGTCACAGATCAAGGGAGTCAGTTTACCTCCAATCTGATTGAAGACCTGCTCACACAACACAAAATCAAGCATAGAACTTCCACCCCTTATCATCCACAAGCAAATGGATAGGTGGAAGTCACTCATAGAGCTTTGGAAGGAATTTTGACTAAAGTAGTGAGCAACAGTAGAAAATATTTGGCAGATCGATTGGTTGAGGCCACCTGGGCCTATAACACCACATGGAAGACCACCATCGGGTTCACACCCTATGAGCTGGTTTATGGAAAGAAGGCTTTGTTGTCAATAGAATTTTAATACAATACACTGAGGATGGTAGCTCAGCTGGACCTAGATCTCAGCCATGCACAAAATAAAGGTTACTCTAGCTAAATGGATTGGATGAACAAAGATTGCAGGCCCTTCTCCACACAGAGGTAGTCCAGCTTCAAAGGAAAATATGGCATGAAAAACACCTCAAAGAGAAGAAATTCCAAGAAGGAGATTGGGCATCGCTGTATGACTCAAGGTATAAGGATTTCAAGGTAAAACTGAGGACAAGATGGTTGGGACCATACACAGTAGAAAAGTGCAATAACAACGGTTCAGTTATGATTAGGACCATCGATGAAGAAGCCATCCCCATGCTTGTCAATGGGCATAGGTTGAAAATCTACAAGAAGCCCCTCTCCAAGAAAGAATTCATTGAAAACCTGAGTAAAACAATGTTGGTTGTGGAGCAGGTCTTTGCCTCCACTCCACCCACTCACTAAAAAAAAACAAAGAAAAAAAGCAAAAAATGAGGAGAATAAAGACCCCTAGGTGAAAACCTCCCCTTGGAGGTGCCCAGGGTAGGCAGGTAGGGTGAAAACCTCCTGGAGGTAGCCTAGTTGTCTCTTAAAAAAGAAAAAAACAAAAACAAAAGCAAAAAGAAAGAAAAAACAAGAAAAGAGAAATTAACTTTTGTTGAGTGCATTGCAGATTGCAAGAGGACCACAGAAGGAAAGGGGACATGCACCAATTCTACTACACCTCTTCTAGACCCTCTTCCATCATTTCTACCTTCTCCCATTCCCTGGTCTTACATTTTCTGAGAACTGTGCATCCTACAGGAAGCTTTGTGTGTTCTACAAGAGGCTCCTATAGAAATCACAGAGAGCTCAAAATCAGGTCGAAAAAAGGATCAAAGGGCTAGAAACTTTCACAGAAGACCTGTGGGCAATCCTACAACCATCCATAGTCATACCTCTCCATTCCATACCTGAACCACCACATTCCTAATCGTTTCTCTCTTCCCTGCACATAAAACATAGAAATCCTGTTTCTTTTGGGTTTTTAGAAAAATTAAAAAAACAACCAAGCAACATCCTTAACTCTTACCTATTGCATACCAACTACTTTCCCATGACTGTCATAATCTTCCTAAGATTCCTCTCAAATCCTTGCTCAAGCCCCAGCCAAAATTTTTAGAGGGAGACGCAGCTACAGGAATTCTTGTAGGATTCCTGTAGCAGATGATCCCCTTAAAAATCAACCTCCAAAGGCAGGGTCAGTGCAACCACAGATGTGTAGAACATGCAAGTAGCAGGATCCTGATTGAAGATCACCTGTACAAGGAAGCTGAGCCACCAATCTAAAAGCCACGGGCGCCAACAACAGAAATCCATGGATAGAACGCCAAAGTCTAAGCATGCAACAACACGACAACACGCAATTCTCGACTAATAGGTAAGTGACTAAACCTGTTCCTCTGTTGCATGGGTATAATTTAAAAATTTCATGGACAAATGAGATGGTTGCGATTAAACTATATCGGTGGCCAGCTAACCAGCCACCCTCGTCCAGTTCAAACAATGCTCAGTGGGTGCGCTCAGCACGTGTGTCCAATCAACTTGTAAGAATCTCAAAACAGGTAGAGTGGCGGCATCCAAACGTGAATGATGGAAATGATTGCGGGTAGGTGGAATGAAGTTTCATAATGACACTTAAGTAGGGACCAACGGTTCGGATGAGGGTAACGTACCCTTCCTGCCACCTCATCTCATCACCGCAACCCTCTCCCATAAACTTAAGTACGCACACTCGACTACACTCACCACCTTTGTTTTCATTTGTATTTTCATGCTCTCGACTGCAACGAGCTACTTACCACCGATAAAGCCTCGAAACAGTCGCTCTCTGTTAGTTTTAGAAGCCTTCCGCTTATCGAGCTCTACAGGAGCATTATTGGACTCTACAGGAGCGGAAACATAGTCCTACAGGAGCCTTTCTACAGGAGGGCCAGTGAGCAACATCCCAGAGGAAGATTCAGGATTTTATGGCAAATTCGAGCTCAAAGAGGTAGGCTTTGTGTAGACCCTCTCTGCATTTCTGTCTCTACAAAGGGTGGTGTGATTTCAAGCAAGGAATTGAGTTGAAAAAGGAAGGAAAAGTGAGATTGGAGCCTGCCTATGTTTTCTAAAAGTATATACAGTTTCTCCATTTGCTCTTTGCACTAAAATATTGTTTCTTTCTCCTCTGTGGTATTCTCCTATGTAAAGAAATGATGCAACTCTAGAAAATTAAGCCTGTAAAGAGTGAACTTGCATTGGGTAGTCTGCTTATTTTGTAAAAGGGAAAAAAAAAAGTTTTGTATGTTCTCTATTTTAAAATATATTGTTTCCCTGAAACAGATAGAGAAGTAATGTAAGTTTAAGAACAAAGTTTGGAAGGAAGGAAAGTTGCAATTTGTTTTGTTAAAAAGAAAGAACACAAAAACTCTCTCTGTTTCCTGAAAGGAAACCTCAGTTGTTCCTCTATTTTTGGGAGTGAAACTCGTTGCCTTCCTCTTCAACTGAAATATTCAAGGAGAATATGAAACATTATGGCAGGGGGGTTTATGAGGAAGGAGCCTATGAATTCAACTAAGCTGCATGAACATCAAAAAGTAGTAGCCCTCTTTACCAAAGCAAATTGGATTCCTTTCTTTGAAAAGTTTCATGGGTATGATGAGGAAGTCACAAAGGAATTTGCATTGTCTTTAAAACCTCACTAAAAAACCCATGCAACTGTCAGTTTCAGGGGTCTAACCATAGAAATCACATCGGAATTCATCAGTAGGGTCACTAGTCTCTCGCTTGGGGTACCCTTGAGCAAGGAAGAAAAACCACTGGGTCAGGTTGCCAAGAAGACCTTTTTCCAACCGAATGAGCACCCTGTGGAAGACAAGAATGGCATCAGGAGAACCAACATACCTTACCCCTAGGATGAGGTCAGTTATCAGATTATGAAATACATCTCTTGTGAAGGAAGATACAACATAGTTTATGGGTATCATTTCAAACTTTTGCATGAATTGAGGTATGGCATGGATCTCGCTGCACCTTGAATACTCAATATTCCCTATTTTCTCCTCCAATCGTTAATAGAATTTAGCACCAAATTGAAGGTAGGATTTCCAGACCAATTGGCTCACCATGGACTAATTAAATTGCTAGTGGAAGATGCTCTCCACACTTTCACAATCCCCATAGCCTAGGATATTTTTAGAAATATGACCAAGAAGGATGATGTGAAAGCCTTCACTTATGACCTCAGTCCATCTAAGAGTGAGGAGGAAGAACAAAAAAAGGAAGTCGAGAAGGAAACCTAAGAAGAGGAACAGAACACCCAAATGGAAAGAAAAAAGGCTAAAACAAAAAAGAAGAAGGAACCAATAACAGAGAAGGATAAAACCAGAACAAAGAAAAAGAAGAGGCCTAGAATCAACAGGAAAAAGCCTAAGACAACTTAGAAAAAGTTTAACACAAAAAAAGAAGAAGCTAAACAAAAAGAAGAGGAAACCCAAACAGAGATAGGAGAAGCAAAACCAGCAGAAATAGGAAACACAGTAGATGAAGAAAAATAAGCACAACAGGAAGAAGTGTCCCATGAGACACTAGCAAGGGAGGCAACAACTATTCTTGCTGCACTTAGTACTCCAGCCAAGTGAAAGGGAAAAAGGAAAAGACAACCATCCATGTACTTCAAGGCTAGAAAAAGCACTATAATAAAGATGGGAAAGCCTCAGCCACCTTCAAAGGATCCCATCATCATTTAAGATTCCCCTACTACCAAAAAGGAGGAATCTCCATCCAAAACCCCCATCACTTATGAAAGAGGAAGTCCTAAGACCTCCACTTGGAAAGAAAGGATAAAACTACAGGACTCTAAAACAGTCCTATATGAGGCGCAGGCAGTCCTACAGGAGACATTGACAAAGCTACAAGAGATTGAAAATCTTGAGAAAAAGGCAGAGGAGTAGACTGAGGAGAAAGATAAGGAAATAGAGATACCAGAACCTAACTCACAACCTAATTTACGCTCTTATTACAACCTTCTTGAAGGAGGAAAAATTATCCCTCAGAAATTTGCAGTCCCACTCTTCTTTGAGTTAGAAAAAGAAAGGGTCAGAAGCCATAGGTGGATGCAGATCAAAAAAGCAGATCAAAAAATCAAAAGGGGTGGAAGACATTGGGCACATGGAAAACAAGTTGAGAGAGATGGGTAAAGAATTAAGCACTGTAAGGCATATAGAGGGAATTAGGAGATCACAATTGGAAGAAGAAAATGGGAGGTTAAAAAAGTAGCTGCAAGAGAGGGAACCATAGGTAGAAAATGAGCTGTTGATATCAAGAAGACAACAGCAGGAAAAGGAACCCCAGGCAGAAAGTGAGATATTAATAAGACAACAACGGGAAGGGGAACCCTAGGCAGAAATTGAGGTATTGATCTTAAGAAGGCAGCTACAGGAAAGGGAAGCCCAATTAGCCTGCATGGCCAACTCGGCTATAGAGGCACTACAGTGTAGGCAGCAAACCAAATCCTATGCAGTATACCTCAAAGATCAGTGGCTCCAGTTCCAAATCAAGACTCTGGCCCAGAGAAGCACCATACCTTTTCAGGATTATGGCCAATTCATGGATCTATGTGACCATAGTTCAGCTGAGGACAAAGTGAAGCTAATAGAGTTTTATTTACACAACATGGCCCTTACTGATATGAACCTATGGGATCCCAATGTTGCGGTAGGAGACTTGCAGCTGATGGCCATGGCATCTTGGATGAACCATGAAGATAAAAGAATAGCAGAAATCTAGAAAATGATGGCAAAAGAGCAGAATGAACCTCTGATGATTAGATCAAAACCATCAAACCCAATGGCTCTCATTTATACACACCAACAACTTGCAGCTAATCCTCAAAGTGTGCCTAAGTACATCAATGAGAAACCTCAGGGTATTGCGCATTTTGAAAACATGGAAAGGTTGTTTGGGGAAGATTGCATCCATGCCTGAATGAGAAGGTGGAACACACTCCCCCACAACCTACAGATGAGGGAGTACCACTCCCCAAACAGAATGAGAGAAGCACTAATAAGAGTGCCCCTGTATAAGCACTCTATGCAAATTCTGAAGGCCCATTGGATTGGTTTGAAGCTGAGTCCTCCACTGCTACTAGGACAACTAGAAGGCACAAAGGAAGAAGAAGAAAAACAGCAGTGGGAAAAGTTGGATGCCAAAGCTAGATTGCATGATAGGGAAGAAGATCTCATATATAAAGCATGGAATGTCAGGGAGGCCATCAAGGCCATCAAGGATGAATAGATAGATTAGTTGCTCAGAGGATGAGCAACACTTTCAGTAGGGGGTGATGATGAGCCCCATAAATGGGTAATTATATGGGGCCATTCTGCCTCTTAATTTGACTTAATCCACCATTCTAATTAGTTTATTGCATGTTTTTGATTATATTTATGCTAATAGAGTGAATTGGGTTAGTCATTATGCCATGAAGTCTAATATGTGCTTTATGCATATTTTTTGGTCAATTTTGGAAAAAGTCAAAGGATTTATGAGTGTTTGGCAGCCAATATTCAAGGAAAATAGGGAAGAGGATTTGTATGGGGGTGTCCCCTTCATTTATGAACCCTTACCTCGAATTCTCCATCAGAAACTCAGCACAAGCAGCCACATGAGTGCATCCAAGGGGCAACCGAGCAAGTAAAGAAGGACTGTTGTTTATCTGCAATTTTGGGAAGTTAAGCTCCTTGATTTTAGGAGAGATGTTGGAGGCTCGAGTTGTATAAATAGCAGGGCTTAGGTGCTCAGTTTTTTTAGTTGGCTTTTAGCCAGTTATTAGTAGAATTTTTGCACTTTTGTGCAGCTCCTTTTCAGCTCAGTTTCGAGCTTCCTTTTTTAGGACAGTTTATATAATGTGACTTTTATCTTTGATAATGGAGATGAAACAGTTTATGAGCCAGTACTAATCTCTTTCAGAGGGCTGAAGCTCTTGGGTTAGGGCCCAACCAAGCTGCCCAACACCTCTTGCTTTGTACTTATATGTTTTTGCTTTAGTTCATGAGTTAATTTCGGTTAGACAGATTCATTTTACCTTGTTTAAAATACGTTGCTTTTGACGGTTTACATAGTTGCTGAAGTAGATTAATATAGTGATAGATTAAGATTCAAAAAGGTCAATAACATGCCCCGATCTCCTTTCTCCCTTCCCGGGATCATGATTTGAGGTCATGGCACCATTGCTGCCACCAAAACATAGTTTTGCTCTTCCATGCAATTTCTAGTGTGATGACTTGATTCAAAAGTTAATGTGTTGTTTCAGATTTAGTTGCCTAGATCATTTCTTGTTCTTTTACAATATATCTCTTTGCATGCTTTTCTGCTCAAAGGTTACTGTTCAACATTTTCTATTTGTAGGTCAGAAATTAGGTCACTTGGAGATATTTCTATTTTCATGGTATAGCTAGTCCTTTCTTTAATCAGTTTTTGTAAGTAGATGTGCAGATCTCTTGCAGGACACCTCAGCTCATCATACATCCATAAAGCAACCAGCATCAACTCACTCCTCACAGGTTTCCCAAGTCATTTGCAACATTTCACCAACCTGCCCTAATTTCTGCATTTTTCTCCATAAGTTTCCTTCCTGCCATTTGAACAAATCCAACCATCATATTCCCTCTCGATCTTCCTTGACAAGCTCTATACACCTCAACACCTTCATCTAGCCTTCAGTTACACTTTCCCGCCATTTTTCCACCTTCAAAACCTCCAAAGATAGCTCTCGGCATCCTCTTGTAGATCCTCCCGTAGATCCCCTGCAGCCTCTTGTAGAATTTCCTATAAGTGATTTTTCGAAATCCGATTGCAAGGGAAGTCTTCAGAAGGGTACTAGGGGCTTCTTAGGACCTCTCCACATCTTCCTCCACCTCTGCAAGAACCAAATCCACCCACCATCACCACCAAACCTTTGCTACAATCACAAGTAGATAAATTACAAGCATAGTAATTTCACATAAAAACACTCAAAAAATACAAAAAGATGTTTTATGCTCATTTCCTTTCAGAAGTAGATTGAATAGATACAATTTACCTTTTCATTAGTCAATGGCACTCATTTCATCAGTTTGTCTTTTCCTGCAAAAGTACGGTTAGTTGGAGAAACTAGGGTTTGCTAAGGTTTGCGTTACATTTCAATCTTCCTTCTCTTTCTGCAAATAGAATAGTCTTTGTAGAGTTAGCTTTCTTTCATCACAGTTAAAAGCTTCTTCTGGAAACTCATAGAAGTTGGCTTGAGCTCCTAGTGATCTTGCGCCATCTGACCAAGTGAAAACCTGTAGTAAGAGCTCGTACTTGTGCATACAACGTCGTCGCTTCCAAGTTTGTTACGAAATACCGGGTTGATAAAAGTAAAGTAGGAAGCCACATAATTGCAGCATTATTGCTGCAATACTGGTGCTCACCAATCACTTATTAAGAATTTCCTTAAGCTACAACGTTAATTCCACCAACTATGGAGTGCTCATTTTGTATGGTGCCTTTGATGTTGGTATCGCTCCCCACATCAACTCAATAGAAAAGTCCACTTCTGTATGAGGTGGTAACTATGAAATCTTTGTTGTAAATACATCCTGAAAGTTCTAAAAAAATTGATACCTCTTCAAGACTTAAACATCCTTCCCTTTTTCACTATAAATTTGAATTGCAAACAATACACAACCTTTCCTACTACTTCGATTTGCCTACATAGTTGTAACCATTCTCATTGACATAGGCATCTTCTTACCCTGCAATATTCTCCTCTCTACATCAGCATTCGGGCACTCAATAGTCTTATCATAGCAATCTACCTTGGTCTTGTGAATGTACAACCAATCCATGCCAAAAATTTGATATCGAATGATCCCAATGGAAGCACATTTACATGTGATGATGTAGACAAATCGTTCAAATCAAATACATAATATATCACCCAATGATGAACTCTTTTCTTGGTACCTATAGCCAACTGCACCAACCAAGATTCTACATGCACTTCTTTGTTCAAGCAACACGTATCCACTAGGTAAGGATTGTTATAGCTATAATTAGATCCAGGGTCAATCAAAATAGAAACAACTTGATTACAAAGCTTACCTTCCATCTCGATAATAGATGTTTAATGATCAGTGTGCCTATTATCTAATGCTGCATAAATCTGAGGAATACTCTGTCCAACATCTCCAACTATATGTGCCTCCTAAGAACTGTAAATATGAGGTCTGCCACCCTGATGTTGTGGACAATCTCTCCTATGACAATTCTTGCCACAAGTCCAACACTGCAACAAATTCTTGACATCACCCTTGCTCTGCTTCTCATTCTAAAATCCCTATCCTTTGTCAAATGCATTGAATTTATTGTATGATCATGTATTCTCCTTGTTACCTGCATCCTGAGGTCTTCCTTGCTTCTTATCCCACTTTCTTTTAGCCTTTTCATAACCTTTCCAACCCTTCTTAGGCTATGAATTACACTTAGAGTGCTCATAACAATGTTTCAACTTCCCATTTACTAATGTATGAGGCTCATCATACTCAATTGACCAATCTTTAAATGTTAATGGAAATCCACTAACAAATCTTGGAAACTTCATCTTCTCATCCTTAATATATGGAACATACATCAACGTCTCTAGCAACTTAATAATATACTCTTCATTTGTCATAGACCCCATCTTCAATTCATAGAACTCCTTAGCATTATCATCATAGTATCTCTTTGACAAGTACTTATTTCTAAAAAGTATCTTAAACTCATGCCAACTCAACTCCTCTATCCTAAATCCTTTGATGCACTTAACATCTTCCCACTAGATACCTGCTTTTCCCTTGAGACTAAAAATGGTTACCCTATCTTTCATATTCAACTATATAATCATGTAGCTCAAAGAACTTCTTCATCCCAAGTAGACATGTTTCTGCATCTTCTGGTTTCTTCAGCTCTCCATCAAAGGTAGGAGGTTTGTCTTTCTTGAACTCATATGGAAAGTATTCCCTCTCACTCCTCTTGGAAGGATGATAATGATGATGACCATGTTGTCTCTATGATCCAGAACTAGAATATAACCCATAACCACTACCTCTCCTATCAGGCGTATCCATCCATCTACCATCTCTGACTGTGTGATCCCTACCTATCATGTTTCCTCCATGAGACCTACTACCATATGCCCCATTATTCATTTCCTCATGTCCATAACTGATCTATGGCTATCCCTGTCTCTACAAATAGGATAAACTTTGAAGGATCGTTGCATTGACCTTTGTTTGCTTTTCCTGTGCTCTTGAAAGTCTTTCCTATGACTGAATTATCCTGTCATTTTCTACCTTACAACTTCTAATATATGCCTTTAAACTTGTCAGTGTATTTTCTATGTCAAGGGAGTACTCATCTCTTTGTTTCTCATCTGATCTATAAAGGGAGTCACATGAACTGTAATACACCAACCTACTTTTCATCTTTGATCTTATTCTTCCTACAAACATACCATGTCAGATAATCAAATATAAGCATAATCAAGATACCTTAGTGAAGTTTAGGGGAGGCTATCTCGTGTATATAAATTAGTGAAAATTAGCACTGTATGAATGTATATATATATATATATATATATATATATATATATATATATATATATATATTATATATATATATATATAAGATAATATATATATATAGATATATATAGATATATATAGATATCACCAACATATCAATCATATCAACATGCCAACATCATCGACCCCTACATGGTGGCACAACTATGACAACGACCATCACATGAAATAACCAACATGCATGCATGATAAACACATAGACAATCGAACATGCATACATACAAATCACATCTACAGTGTTGCAACCTCGCTCTGGTACCACTCCAATACCACCCCTTCCCACATTTACCCAAATTCACAAGCTCACCAGGGTAAACATGAGACAAATGTCACTGTGACCTGATCTAACCTCCTAGTTCTAGTTAAGGAAGTGGGGCCTACAAATTGACCACAAATTAACATCCTATAGGGACTACAAATCACCTAGGAGTTGAAGAAACACCATAGGTAGTCAATCCCTGAGCTAGAACCTTATTTCAATGAATTTTACCTATAACAACACCCTTTATACTGCCTGCATGCAGTTGTGAGGCTCCCCAATACTCACAAGCCTTTCTTCATGCGATTATGACCCCAAATTTCCATTTTTGTGCTAATGAACCAGAGATATGAGCCACTTTTCTAGGCTAGTCTCCAAACCACTACCCATAACTTCTTGTAACTTTCTAGAATCATATTTCTCATAACGAAAATGCTAATCATTCAAACTTGAAGGTAGAACTTGACCTAGACTTCCTAGAACACACTAAACATTGCGTCAAACACATGGAAAACATGTAAGCTACAGGTCATGAATACATATTTTATCATAAGAGTCTGAGATTCATCTGAGAATCACTAAGAAGGATCTACGCCCTCTCCACATGGATGCAACAACACTTATTAGTCCATATATTCAACAACCATTTGGTAACTAAATAAATAATGACATGATCCATAGATAACATACATCATGTAACCAACAAATAACCAACAAAGAGATCATGGAAACTAAACCAAAATATCACCAACATAATCACTACAAGTATACATGAGTCACAGTAGAAGAAAAAATCTTATTAATATATGAAAATACTAAGCAAGTCAGGGACTTCCACATACCACTAGACTATAGATTAGGCTGAATCAAATATGTCTTTCAACCAATCACCCCCACACCATATTCCAATCATGAATGTGGGATCTCATGGAATAAACCAAGACAAAACCAAACTAGGGCTTCTAGAGGCCAAACCACCTCAACCCCCAACCACAATGATTCCACCTCTACGTTCAGACATCACTAACACCAACCATATTGGTCTCTACCCAAGATGTCCAAGGCTCCAAGAAGTACTAACTCAACCCACAACCTTCTAGGGCTCCAAATCATTTGTCCACCCTGACTCGAGTGACTAGTAATTCAACCCATCAAGGGCTCCAAATCGTTTTTCCCAACATAGTCTTTGGGACTAGTAACTCAACCCAAGTTGTTCCAGGTCTTCTAGAGTGTTTTATCCAACCCACAACCATAAGGAACACGAGCAACAATAAAAAAAAAATCAAGCAGAAAAACCCACAATACCATGGTTATCTAGGAAATGGAAAGACAAGGCTAAAACCACTATGACTCTAGGAAAATATACATGTCAATGCCAACACATGACCAGAAAATAACATGCATATACCATGCATCCATTAATGAGCAACGAAATCACACATGCAACCTGATACCTGAAAAGCAAATTAGATGTAGTTTTTGATCCAACTCTTGCTTGTGATTTCCTACTTTCCTTTGCCTTATTTCTCCAAATCCAAGTGAATATTAGAGTGCTCCAAGCATGCTCCAAGAACGCTCTAAGTGTGCAAGAGTATGAGAGAATGAGAAAATGAAATGAGAGCTCCAAAAATGAACTGACAAAAGCTAAACCAACAAAAGCTGTGAACTAATCCTTAGAAACCTTTTTATCATTGAGGCCTCTATTTTTTTCATTGTCCTTCATTTTTAATCTAATTTCCTTAACATGCAAATTTCTGTCTCTTCACCTTCATTTTCTCCCATTTTCCTTTATTTTCATAAATAAAATGCCAATTATTTCCGCTTTGCCTTTGCAAATGCCTTTGCCAATTATCATATCCATTTATTAATCACAAGTGATACCCGTCACTATTTTTTTCCCAACATCCAGCTTGGAATACATGTCCCATGACCTTGGTCTTATTTTATTTTCATGTAAAATCAACCTGGGGCTGTTACATCATCTCTCTACAATTTTGTGAATGTTCTTTATTTATTTTTAATAAATTCCCCTCTTTCTGCCCAATCTTTGATCATCCAACTTTATGAGTCATATTATATGTTTCTAAAGTTGATCCCTAACTACAATTTATATTTCTCTTGTAGGTACCCTTACATTAATTGGTACACAAGAGTCCAATCCTAGTCCCTTAGGGATGAACGCCTTTATTTGTGCATTAAATATCAAAGATTTATCAAAGTGCTTTAGGCACTTAAACATTATTTAGATTTGTAAACTTATTCTTTGACTCTTCTAGAGATATTTGTTTCAGGAAAACATCTCATTTTTGGTTCTGAGACTTTTAAATAAGTAGTAGGAATCTTGTGAATGTTTTCCTATGCTCTTATGAATTTAAATGTTTGAAATCATTTTATAGTTCTCTAATATATGGACCATACTCTTTTTAATTTTTCTATTGAATTTGCTCCAAATGTGTCCCCTAATGATATGTGAGTGGATGAATGTAGTGGAATGAATCTTGAAGAATACATTTACTTATGTTATCATCATTTATTTTTATTTTTTGAGAACACTTGGTCCACTCTCAAGTGAATTTGTTGAATATTTACCTTCTGATACTTAATTTATTTTTAATGTCTGAGCATTTGAAAATATGAGTGCCAAATCTATAAAAATGTAGAGGGAAACTGAAAAAATAAGCCTTAGGAGGTTGACTATTTCCCTAATATGAAAAGACATCAACACCCTTGAATGGAGCCAATTATTCTGAAGGAAAAATATGGCTCATGCTACTCTCTTGCATGGTACCAATGATTCTAATGGAAAACGTTTTGGTTTGTAATGACATCTTCTTAGCTATGATGATGGATACATGTTTTAATTTCTAGGATTTCTTTACATGCCATGTGTTTATGGAAATATCTGTTGAAATTTCAAATTTGGATTGTTGAAATCATTGCTTTAATGTATAAATGGAATTTTCACCCTTGAATGCCTCCAATACACCTTGATTTTGCAATGTTAACTCTTGATATATGTAATTTCATAAACTAAAAAATATCCTCATTTCCTATGGGAATACAATCAAAATTGCTTATTTGTCCTTTTATTGTTTTTAGCCATGTTAAAAAACGAATTTCATAACATGTTTAGACTGTTTATATATAGATATAGATATATATATATATATATATATATATATATATATATAATATATATATATATATATATAATATATTATATATATATATATATATATATATATATATATATATATATCGAGAGAGAGAGAGAGAGAGAGAGAGAGAGAGAGAGAGAGAGAGAGAGAGATGACTTCTTAACTAAGAAAGTAACTTTTATAAGGTGATATGGTTGTATAAAGTTTGGTCTCGTCAAGAAAATAATTAAATCAAGTAATTTTGTAAACCCTTTCTCAATATAATTGGAACTAAAAAAGTGGAATGTTTCCATGTGAACATGTGAAAAAACAATAACCCTGGTTTCAACTGCGTAAGAAATGAAATGAAATACAAATGACGAAATACATCACATATACATAGAAATATATTAGAGAGAACAACAATATAACAAGAGCCCATCTCTTTATTAAAAGATTAGAATATTATAAAACAAACACTAGCTTAAAATGGTGATGGCTTATCTATAAAAGATAGAGATGTTTGTTAAGTTTATTTGCCAAAAAATTGTTAGTGAAGTTCTCAATGCCTGAAACCAATATTTTATGTTTACATCATGAAGGAAAGATATCTCACCACAGGCACAAGATATGTGAAAGATATCACTATGGGACCCTTTTTACTTAAAAGTTATTTTTTCACTATTTTATTATTATCTTGCAAATACAATGGCTTAATACCATGGGTTATTAAAACTAAGGATTTGTAAACCACCAAGGGTAGCAAATCCAGTTAATGATAATGCAAATATATTTTAAATATATTATTATTATTATTTGTTTTTCTCCCACCTTGCAAATAGATTAGGTGAATACCATGGTTTACCAAAATCATGAGCTTGTGAAACACCAACAATAAAGGACCAATTAACAACTATGTTGATTTAGTGTAAGAAGTCAAAGGCCATTGATCTTCACCTAAATATGTTCTTCCCCATTGGGAAGAAATGATCCCCATTGTGTTAAGTTCTTGTAGGAGATGGTCCACATATACTTCATATTCATCCATGGTGTATCCTAAATGCTGGATATGTTGCATGCCAAATGAATATTTCTTCAGAACTTATGTCATTGCAAGGTGCTCAAGATCTATTGGATTTGTTGCAAATGTTCTACCCAGGTCCACGTAAAGATGAGGATGTCATCCAAATATATGATTACAAAATAGTTTGTGAATGGCCACAAAATATCATCCATCATCATCATGAATATTTCTAGAGCATTAGTTAAGCCAAAAGGCATGACCAACAACTCAAGAAGGCATTCTTTATACTTGAAGGTTGTCTTCAATATATTAGTTGGCTATGTTGGATCCTAGTGGTAGCTTCACTTCAAATCAATTTTACTTAAGAAGTTGGCACCTTTCAACTGGTTAATAATTTCATCAATGCAAGGGATCTAGTATTGGTTCATGACAATGATTTTGCTTACGGATTTATAATCAATATAATGTTGCCTTGTCCCCTCCTCCTTCTACACCAACACAAATGGGTTCCCACAACGTAAATATATTGGTTTAATGTGAAATTTTTGGACAAGGTCATGAATATGATGCTTAATTTCCTCATTCTCTAGAAATGAACATTTGTATACCAGTCCATCGTGTAAGGGAACACTAGGTATCAAAGCAATGGAATGTTTTACTTATCATTGTAGAGGCACCCTTGTAGGTGAAGCAAAGAAATCTATGTACTCTTCTACAATCCTGTTCACCTACTTTTGTTGTGTAGGGAGACCCTATGTTGAAGTTGTGGTTGCCACAATGACTTTTTGTTCATATTTTTACCAAACCATGAAGAGAACAAACTTGGTAGTATGAGATATTACCTTTGGGCATTTTATTTCCAATATTAATGAAATTGAAATAGTTATAACTAACCCTAGTATCCTATAGGGCTCACTTCTCATAGTAACAATGACACTATTATACCATGATTGATAATTAACATGATGTTTCCACATATAGGGAAGAGTCTCACAAACTTTGAGTGCATATATATCACATAGTACCCCATAATTTAAGGGCTTTATGCCATAGGATAAACAACATTATTGGTTGACTCAAAGGTGTTTTTCTTGTCTCAACCAACCAATGGTATATGGCTGGGGGTGTGGCATCATCGATAGCTTTAATATTTTGATGATCTCAACTAAGATCGGGTTCTTCTAGCTCCCCATTGTGAATATTGAAATGTAGCAAGGTCCCTTCACTCACATATATGAATGGAAGAGGCACTTCCCATCCTCAAGCTCTTCAAATTCTTCTAGTTTGAATTTGGTAGTTGCAATGGTAACATTAGGTTCTTCATTCTTAATCTACTTCCGTTTATCTTGCTCCAAACCATAATTCAAGTCAAGATATGAATTTTTTTCTTGAAGCTCATACAACATCGATTATTTCAAGTCACATTGGTTAGCGTTGTGTTAGGGATTTTGTGAAACTCACAACACTTTCTAGTGTCCTTGTTAAACTTCACATCGCCTTTATTTGTATGTGGATTGGACTGGTTGCGTTAAGGCCGACTCTCCTTGTTATGTTCATTGTTTTGTGAGTTAAGGTTGCATTTACCATGATTTTTCTATAGTGAATAAATCAATGACAGTTGAAGTGATTCATTTTCCTGAAAAGTCTCTAAACCTTCAAATGCCAGGGAATCAAATTTTGTAGATGTGAATTCCCGCTTTCCCTTTTGTTTGAATTTTTTCTTGATTTTGAAAACATATCAATAAGTGCTCCTAATGAGGATATGTCCAAGAAATTCATCTCTATTTGAATGTAACTATGTAGGCCACTTTGTTAATTCATAACAAAGTGTCTCTTATAGTCTTTGATCCTCATCTTTGAGCACAATGTATGGAAGATATTGGTATACTCTTAACACCATTTGGTCTATGTATTATTATAGAGTCGTCCATTCTGTGTATTGGTCATCATAGTTCCCAATAGGGTAGAAGTCCTCCTTGAGGGCATCAACAAAGGATACTTAAGTGGCTCATGTCTTGAATATTGTGGACTCACCAGTGTATGTCTCTCATAGTAACCTTTCGAACAACTTTTTGACATGGAGAAGGGATTTAAACAACATCGAGGTGATCTTTTCATTGTTAATTTTTTTTACATATAATACTAATCCTCTAATATATTTAACCATTATTTCTAATCATCTACATGTATGTATATTTTAAATATAGGGATATAAAAGCTAACCTATACCTTGAAAGGTGTTTCTTTTCCGAAATGATGACTCATTGAAGACTCCTCAACCACCATTGTTAATAGTTGAAGAATCTAGGTGAATATGTCTATCATATTCTTCCTTTGTCATGTGATGGCTTCCTTGTACAATCTCCCACATGTTATTTATATTTTCTTCTTCCATGGGAGGCTACTTGTGTTAATAAGAGCAATGGCTCCCAGGTGAAATTAGCTAGATACCGAACTCTCTATACCTTGAACTCATTGGAGACATGCACCAAGAAACAATAAGGAGAATATTGCTCTGATACTAGTAATTAGGACTACGTCGAAACATGCAAGGAAATTTGGCACATATATGTAGAAATATAGTAGAAATTTCAATAATATAGTAAGAACCCAACTCGTTATTAAAATAATAGAATATTGTATAACAAGAACTAGCTTAGAATGATGAAAGCTTGTTTATGAAATATAGAGATGTTGATTATGCTCATTCACCAAAAAGTTCTTAGATAATTTCTCAATGCTTGAAACCAATATCTCATGTTTACATCATGAAGGAAAAATACATTCCCCCTAGGTCTTATAAATATATATTACCAACCTAGATCCATTTTAACCTGAGATCAATCAAGCGCTGAGAGGGATCAAATATCTCGAGGTGCAACCCTCTTTTTTGAGTGCAAAACTTTAGGAAAGGTTTGCACCTCGAGATATTTGATTCCTCTAGACATTCGATAGATTTGGGGTTAAGATGGATCTAGGCTGGTTTCCGTCATGTGCAATTATACAAAATTTGTTGAACATTTAACTATTTTGATCATTTTAAATATGCTAAATATGTCTAAGATTATTTTGATCAATTTAATTTTAAATTTTCTTAGTTACCTCAGTTTGTTGACATGGGAGAGAATGTTAGTGACTTGAATGATGAAATAAAAATTTTGAGTGCAAAGTGACAATGCTGAATGATATAAAATGTGAATAATAAGAATATAGCCAATTACAAACAATCTTCATTGTGACCATTTTGAAACGGTTTTCTTCTACTGTTCTTGTTGTCACCCCTATTAGTTTTTCCATTTTCTCATATAGATCATATGAAAAATGGTAGTTAAAATCATAGACCATTCAAATATTTAACTTCATCATGATTGTAGTAAACATGATACCCTGTCTTTGTTGCTCTCCAATAATAATAGTAGTTTCCCCCAAAGTTAATCATTGTGACTTATGGAGTGTTAAACCCAAAATAATTTTCAATGGTAGTTATTTTCTATTGCCACATTTCAATGCAAAGTGATTAACAATGTTGAATGATGGAAAATGAGAATAATAAGAATGTAGCCAATTACAAATAGTTTACAGTTTCAGGAAGAAAACATTTTGGGTAAGTGAACATTTTATTTAGGAAGAAAATTCAAATATTATATTTATGGTTGAATTATTGTAACAAAGAAGTCAATGCATGTCATGAATAATTTTTATGTGCTTACACTGAGAGAGAGTGTGCATGTTTTGGGGGTGAGAAGGAGAGACAAGATGAGATAAGGATATAGATGGGGGGGGGGAGAGGGAAGAAGAGAGAGGCAAAGACAAGGAGGGAGGAAGAGATATAGATATGGAGAGAGAAGTGATGGAGGGAGAAGGGGATGAGAGAGAGAGGGAGGGGAAAAGGGAGGAAGAGGGAGAGGGAGAGATTTATATAGATATGGAGAGAGAGTGTTTATGTTTGGGGGGTGAGATAGAGAGATAAAGAAGGAGAGACAATGGGAGATAAAGATATAGATGGATGGGGTAGAGATATGCTTATGCCGAAATCAATGCACACTATTAATCTAATTACTTTGAAATTAATGTACATCATACATCTAGTTGCATCAAATTAGAAATCAAAATCTACACTTAAATCAATGCATCTAGTGCAAACAATCAAATAGGATTAGAAATCAACATCTACACTGAAATCAATGCATCTAGTGCAAGCAATCAAATAGGAATAGAAATCAATATCTACAACGAAACTAATGCATACATTGCAAGCAATGAAATATGAGTACAAAACAACATCTACTCTAAAATTAATGAATCTAGTGTAAGGTATTAAATAGGATTAGAAATCGACATCTACACTAAAATCAATGCATCTAGTGTAAGGTATTAAATAGGATTAGAAATTCGACACCTACATGCATCTAATTCAAGCGATCAAATAGGATTACAAATAAATATCTACATTGAAACCAATGCATCCAGTGCAAGCAATAAAATAGTAGTAGAAATGAACATCTACACTTAATGATCCAAGAGGATCCTAAGTGGTCAAATTTTCAAAGTCCTCAGAATTCAACGAAACGAATATCAAATTGAATATCTCATCACTCTAAATCCAATGGCATGAACAACACCTCAAACAGACACCCTATGTGAAAGTTATGGCCCGCTGAAGTTTTTCCAAAATAGCTAAAAAAATTACAGGTAGGACCCATAATGCCACTTGGGATGTTGACGTCATTAGTATGGATGTTGACATCATCGATACGATTGTTGATGTCAGCAATATGATATGGCCATACGATCATAGGACAACCAATCACAGGGTGACACATGACAGGATGACTTCAGCCACCCAGTCAACTATACAGACCAATTAGCAAGTGCCATGTGGCAGCCCAGTCAGCGTTCCATATTTTCTCTAAGGAGGCAACAAATTGAATTGATCCAGTAGCCGACAGAGGAAAATTTGTCACCTACTTAATTTTTCTAATGACCCTTAAAAATTGGCGGAAGAAAAACATCTATATGGGATAAAACCAAATTCATCTTTAAAAAAATGTCGGTCGGTTGGTTGACGGTCAACCCGGTCAACCGAGTCGGTGGAGGGAAATACCATGTATAGATCAGTAGTTGTAACTACCAACCAGTGGTTAGAGTTAATTTCAAGTAGTGGGCAGTCAGAGCTATTAACGACAAACACCGACAGTTAGAGTTATATATATTATATGCAAAACAAACAAGGTCAGTGGGCCATAAGACTGAGGTTTAAATATCATTTTCTTGGCATCATGTTTAATGACCAACTTGTGGTCTATTGGTGGCATGTGCGAGTTGTGGGGCGGTGGGCCGCAGGTTTCATCCCGTGGCCTCCAACCCAAAACTCGCACATGCCACCAATAGACCACAAGTTGGTCGTTAAACATGATGCCAAGAAAATGATATTTAAACCTCAGTTTTCTATCAAGTTGGGAGGAGGGAGTGAGACACAGTCAGAACCCTACAATCATCGAAACCGTGTGCCCTTGGGCATGAATTTCGAGATTTGTACGAAGGGAATATTCTCTGGGGATATTTGAGGGAATCTTATATTTAGATTCTATAGAGCCTCAGAATTCACGAAAGAAGAAATAGACCGAGTTTACACTCATTTTACTCGATTTTCCGCAAGGAATGCGGTGGTGCAGCCCATTTCATCATTAGGGTAGCCGAACTCCAATCAACCCTCAGGATGGAATCTTTGGGGGAATCTTTGAGATCCCTAGGAGTCAGATTTTGATGGAACTAGAATAGGGTTGACTTTATTGTCATTTGACACAATTTGACACTACAAATTCAAGGGCGTTGTCCATTTCTGCAACAGAACTTTGCATTTTCAGGCCATCCCCAGAAGTGGAGGTATAAGGTGTCATTTTGTAATTGATTGTAATTTGATTTCACTTCCAATTAATGAAAGAGGCCTCTCCACATTAAGAAGGGCTCAGAGACATAGCTGACACTAGGTGAACTTCATTATCAAGTTGTTTTTGTGCCTTTGATCTCATGGTTTCTTTTGAAATTTGTTCATTTTATGTGTTTATGTCACTTGGTTACATGCTCTTTTCAACGAAATTTTGTATGCATCCTTCAATTAAAATATATGGATCAAGTATGGTATCAAAGTAGGTCTTCTTGATGCGAGTTGCATGAATGAATGCTAACCAGGAACAAGCTCCAAAGAGGAGAAGGAAAAATCAAATCCTTTCATCTCGAAGCAGGACGTGCAACACGAAGATGGAACATGGTAGATGAGGAAGCTCGAATGGAGGAAGAGTGAAATTATCACAAGATCTTCTTCACCATGGCAGAGAAAGTTGACAAGTTGCTTGTAGAATACGAGAAGATACTCAAGCCTAAGAAGAAAGAGCCTGATGATCATGCCTCGGTAAACCATGGAGGTGGAGTGGAAGATCCCTCTCCATCTCCATTCACCAGTGATAGTTCTTATTCTTCATCTTCTCATGATTCTAACATGCATCATAGGAATTCATCTAAGAATTCATTTTTTAAGCTAGATATAAAATTTGATTTGCCCACATATAATGGAGAATGTAATGCGGAGAAATTAACCATTTGGATTAGACAAATTGAGGTTTAATGTTGAATTCAGAAGATCAAGGAAGATGAGGCCAAGATCAAATTAACATCTCTTCGGTTGACTAGAACCACTCTCATTTGGTGGGAGAGCAAGTTTCAGAAAGGTAGCAAAAACTTGGGTAATCTGCTTTCTTCTTGGTGCAATTTGTTTCTGCATTAAAATGTCACTTTTATCCTCTGGGTTATCGACAAAAGGCTTTAATAGAATGGAAATATTTGAGACAAGGAAAGGGTCAAAATGTACAAAGCTTCACGAAAGAGTTTATAAAACAAGCTTTAAATTTGGGTATTTCACTTGATTCACCAAAAACTATAACAAAGTAAATTGGTGTTTTACATAGTTACATCAGGCATTCATTGTTGTTATTTGAGCCTACTACTATTGATGTGGCTAGTGTGAAGTCCATTCGCCTTGAAATCAGGGGAAATAATGACAAATAATATCAACCCAAGAAATCATATTTCAAACCTCACAATGGCAAGTTCAAGGGAAAATGCAAGGGAAAGGACAAGAAGGCAGCTACAACCAAGAAGGAAGACGGATCAAAGCCATTTAGCACACATTGCAGGAAGGAAGGCCATGATGATGAAAACTATTGGAAGTTGCATCTAGAGTTGAAGCCAAAGGTATTTGGTTGGAAGAGAGCAAAAGATAATGGCAATTGTACAACAGGATATTGGATCTGACTTTGGCGACAAGACATAGATCACAACAATGTGCATACAAGGTACCCTTTCTCTTCATGCTAATGAAAATTATCAAATGCATGCAAGTATAAGTTCTTCCAATAATTCTCTTGTTAATGAATGAAAGAGAACTGAAATGTTCCACGTTAGAGTTATGATGAAACATACTAAAGTGGAAACCTTGTTTGATCCAGGCTCACAAGCAAATTTGATCTCAAAATCCTTGTTTAAGAAATTAGGGTCAAAATCCAAGCCTCATCTAAAACCCTACCCTCTTGGTTGGTTGTGACAAAGCTAAATTACATGTAACCAAGCAATGTAGAGGTATATTTTTGATTGCATCCAAACTAGTAGATGAGGTTGACCTCGATGTTGTACCTTTGGATATCTATGGCATTGTATTAGGGAGTCCATATTTGTATGATAGAAAAGTAGTTTTCTTTCACCATGAAAACAAGTATCATATCATGAAAGATGAGGTCGAATACATTGTTAGAGCTCTTCATGCCAAGATCAGTGACAGTCTTGTAAGTGCAGGTCAGATGAAGAGATCGATCAATTCCAGCAAAGGGTGCATGCTCATCATTGTGCGAGAAAAAGATGTGGAGACATTTGAATCTTTCCATGGTTGTGATCCCACTCATAAAAAAGAATTGCATGCAATTGTTTCTAACTATAATGGGATTTTTCAAGAACCAAGTGGGTTGCCTCCAAAGCATGAGATCCATCAAGAAATTAACTTGTAGCAAGATTCTCCTTTACCCAATATTGGTCTGTACAGGTTTTCTTCTAATGAGACGGAGGAGATAAAGAAACAGGTGCAGGAATTGTTGAGCCAAGGGGTCATAAGGCCAAGTTCTTCTCGATGCGGATCACCCATTATGTTGGTGCCAAATAAGGATGGCACATGGATGATGTACATGAACTACATGGCACTCAACAAAATAAGGGTGAAGAATCAGTAACCTCTCCCTCACATTGATGACTTATCAGATCAATTGAAAAATGTTGTCTATTTCACAAAATTGGACTTGCGTAGTGGCTATCATCAGGTCAGGATTGCATAACATGATGTATGGAAGACTTATTCAAGACAAAACAGAGGTTGTTTGAATGGTTGGTGATGCCATTCGGACTATGCAATGCTCTGACCACATTCATGAGAGTGATGAATGATATTTTTAGGCATTTTCTTAATGATTTTGTACTTGTGTATCTTGATGACATTCTTGTTTTCAGTAGAACATGGGAAGATCATGTGAGTCATGTTAAAAAGGTGCTTGATGTTTTACAAAAATAAAAATTGTATGTCAAAATGTCTAAGTGTGAACTTGGTAAGACCTATTTGGTTTACTTGGGTCACATTGTTGGAAGTGGACAATTGAAAATGGATCCTTCTAAGGTTGGTGTGATTTTGAAGTGGCCTAAACCCACCAATTTTACATAGGTTCGTAGATTTTTTTTGTATAATACAATATTGGAGAAGGTTCATTGCCAACTTCTCTGTCATCGCATCCCCCTTGCATATATTGAAAAGTGTTAAGCAAACCTTTCCGTGGGGAGGAAAGCAGTAGAAATACTTTGATATATTGAAAGAGAATATCAATACTGCACTCATTTTGGCCTTACATGACCTCCAACAGCCTTTTGAGATCGAAATAGATGCTAGTGGGTATGCCATGGGAGCAATGTTGATGCAACAAAGGAAACCTATATGTTACCATTTAGAGATATTCTCCCAAGTTGTTGGAATTATCCCAAATATGACAAGGAGTTGTATATCTTGGTACAAAGTGTGAAGAAGTGGCAGCACAATTGATTAGCAAGGAGACCATCATTCACACAAATCACCAACCCTTGTAGTACCTCTAGACGCAAACCAAGCTTCAACAAGCACATCATTTCATATGGATGGGCTTCCTCCATGAGTTTCACTTGGTAATAAAATACAAGAAGGGCACCAACAACAAAGTGGTAGATATGCTTTCTCTCCCTCCTATTTCTACATCTATAGTTTAGTAAAATTCTTATTTATCTTTTGAAAGTTATGTTGAACAATATGTTCATGATGAGGATTTTAACCAGGTTTATGCAAAAATGATTCATGGATCATAGGTAGACATCCACCATTTGTAGGGAAAATTGTTGTACCATCTTGGAAAACTTTGTATCCCCACCAATAAAAGAGTACATGTAATCATAGAGGCACATACCTCTCTTGTGTTGAGTCATTTTGGTGTAGGGAAAACTTTGTGTCATTTGCAAATTTTTTGTTATTGGCCTCACATGAAAAATTTGTGACTCGATATGTAAAGGATGTTTGTGGTGTCTGGTTTGCAAGCCCAGTAATAGAAAATTAGGGCTCCACACACCACTCCTTGTTCCAATTCGTACATGGGAAAGTGTGCCAGTGGATTTTGTTGGCAGTTTTCTTTTGTCTAGGATAGGTCATGACTATTTATATTTCATTGTGGATCAATTTAGAAAAATGTGTCTTAATTCCTTGAAAAAATCATATCACTACAGAGCATACTGCTCATCTCTTCTTCCAATTTGTATGGGTTGTGTTGTCACTCACTCCATTGTGGGGTTCAATTGGTCAAGGTTTCCCAGGAGTAGTGAATTTTGGAGCCACTTTCCTAGGAAACAGAAGATCTCAAAGCTTAATCAAGCCCTCTCCATTTCCTAGTGCTTGGAAATAGTTTTCCAACACTATAAAGAAGTCTATGAATGGACTTCTGCATCGAAAGTTAGAGCATGTTGAAGATCACACTTGGAAAGCCTTGAAAACCAAGAAAACGACCAAGTATGAGGGAAAATATCACATATAGAGGGCGCCAAGAAAAATAAGCCCCGCACATCACAATCCCAAATATCGATAGCCTCGTAGTCCCCCACATCAGCGTATCGAACATATCAGCGGGCCCTGGGATTTCATAGGCTTATCGCAATCGGCGACAGGAAAATCTTGCATCCCGCAATCTCGCATGGTGCCCACAATACCAACAGGCTATTCTTAAGGAATTGCGTGGGCAAATACTCTGATAGTGTTAGTAGTGGGGGAGGGGCTGATTTCATTTTACAAAGGAAATTCACGCAAAGACATGGATGGGTGGGCCCTTTCTCTCTCCTCCACGTGGAGGTATTGTTTATCGGATGTCGAGGGCCCCGTGCATAGTGAATCCCGCGTCATGGTGACCCCAAAGTCACAACAATCCCGTAGGTCCCGTATCCCATGTCTGGATGACCCTGCAATCCCACAGTCACAGCAGTCCCACATCCTGCACATGGTCCCAATAGGAAATTGTCGGATACGTTGCGATCCCACAGTCACAACAGTCCCGCATAGCCCCCGCAATACCTGATGGGCCATCCTTAAGGAATTGCGGGGGGGGAATCGTTGATAAATTTGGGTCTTAGTGTTAAAGCGTAGGGAGGCCGAAAACCAAATGCAAAGGAAAAGCATGGTAAAACCAAGGCACGACCGCCCCTTTCTCTCTCCTCCATGTGGTAGTACTGGATATCAACGATGGGCAATCTTGCATCTTGCAATCCCGCATTATCAATGATCATAGGAACAAAGGGTTTACATCCCCAAAAACCTTGTGAGCTTGCGATATTGTGATTTAGTGAAAAATCGTCGGGGAGGGTCGAAACTTGTTAACAAAGGAAATTCCTCCAAAAACAAGGTCAGATAGTCCCTTTTCTATATCATATAGGGTGCAACATGGCGACATATGATTGGTCGTCAGTGTTGAACAGGTAAATCCCCTCTGCGGACAGATGCGATCCCACTAGCCCAACATGGGTCTAGCAACAATCAATCAACGCTAACACGCAGGTTCCTAATTTCAAATCAAAGATCGATGATGATGGCCTACCTGGATTCCAACGCTAGTACTTGTAGAAGAATCGTTGCTCCCGTTCCTTTGCTCCGGCTGGTCACAATCCCCATGATCCTCGTGAACGGACACCTGCACATGCAAAGAATGACACAAATACAAGCATAAAATCCAATAGATGCAACTATATATCAGTCATAAAAGATATAACTCAATCATCATTATAAAGACACATGAGTGGAACCATAATGATAGTCGTCTATTAATGAGTAAAAGTAGAGAAAGATACAACCAAGGTTCTGACGTTGAACCTATTCTCTGGCTGGGCGAGCAGCTATGTATGCCTTGCAAAAGACTTTCTCTCTCTCAGGATTCCGGCAGCATAACCTCCCTATGCTTCAAAACTCTTACTATCACTCTAGCATTACTCCAGCACTCACAAAAACTCGCTTGTCTAATGCATGAGGACAGGTTTTTATAGATGGAGAAGGGAGGAAGATACAATGTACCAGGACGCCCATTGTGGATTGGCATTATCCCTGAAAAGCTACTGAGGATAGTTGTCATGGATAAATGATGACTCTCGACCTCTATCATGTGGATTTTTCCCTCAAAGAACTTCATGATAAGAGAGGAAAAAACATATGAGTGCGCGCTGGCCAAAAATCATTACTAAACTTAGTTGGCGCGAGTGTTGCTCTAGGATAGAGCGCCAATGGGCGCGCCCCCTTTTGAGGATCGCATTCATTGGCGCGGGTAAGACACTGTGTACCTGCGCCAATGGAAAAAGGGCACTTTTCAGGGATAATTTGCAGAAGGTGTCTTCAGGGAACATGAAGTACAGACTCAGGGGAACATAATGCAAATGTTTTTAGGTTATGTCACTGCTCACAGGTCCTGGAATGTATCCTCCAATACACGAAAACAAGGGTAACAGGGACGGTGACCAACGGTGACAAATTACTGTGTAACAGATGCCCCCTAAAGCATGAGGCCCGAGAGAGAGAGGGGTGAAATGCTTTACAAGAACATATATAGCTGCTGCCGAGAATATGCATTGAAGAAGGTGGAGAGAGACTTTGGCAAGGATGAAAAAGGAGATTCCATAATTGATGTGGGTCAAGATGATTTACAAGATGATGTGCAACTGCAAGAATCACCATTGAAATGGTTTGGTAAGAGGTAGTTTGATTTCTTATCCAAATAAGGCTTGCATTTATTTTGTTGATAGATGCAATTATTTGCCTTTAAAATGCATTTCTTTGCCTTATGAATGCATTAATTTTCTATTGAAAGTATGCTGCAACTTGTATGATGCAAGATGTTGAAAGTGGAGTTCCCTTTGAATCACTTTAATGCAGCAAAGAAGGCAATTTGTGGTTACAAGTTTGTATGTGAATGCATTTCTTTTGAAAGCATTCTTGATGTTGGATATTCTTGCCATGAAGGTGTATGAAAGTGGGGTATGTTACTCACTTAATTTGCAGAAAATTTGTCATTCTTGATGTTTCATATATTCTCCAAGAAGGTGTGTGAAAGTTGAGTATGTTACTCACTTCATTTGCAACAAATTTTTCATTCTTGATATTGCATATTTTCGCCATGAAGGTGTGTGAAATTTGAGTATGTTACTCACTTCATTTGCAACAAATTTTTCAATTCAGCTCTTATGTACCCATACATGTTTTTGGGCTTATTGTACTTGTGTTGTAATTGAGGGAGAGTTGAAAAATTATACACATACATGAGAGTTTGTGTGTGTGTGAACAATGGAATTGTTGCTAGTTTCATCATGTTTGTATACATGCATGAGTGTCTACTTGTGTCGATTGTTGTCACATGTATGTCACTTTGACTTGAAAGAGTTGATTTTATCTCCAAGGATGAAAGGGGGATGTTGATGGATTATTGCATGAGATGTGAAATTCTTGTTGTTTATGCAAAGAATCGTCAAGTTGCTATACATGCTTATGTTTGGCTTTCAAGTCAAGTTAGTTGCTTGAAGATGATGTTTTATCAACTTGTTTAGTAAAGCAATCGATAACACACTAAAATGGTTTGTATACCAAGATTAAAGAGTACATGGTGATGTTACATGATGAGACAATTGTTTCTTTGAAGGAGCAAAAGAAGAGGTCATCGATTTTCATTGCTTGCATAATGTGTTTTTCCAGTTAATGGTGTATTTGTGAGAAGATGTCCCAGGATTTTGGAAGGTCCATTTTTGAGCAAGATGCTCATGCTCAGCCTTCATTCTCAAATCATGAAATGAGCAGCATGTTGAACTGGAGGATGACAAAAGAAAGAAGCGAAAGTGGACGAGATGCAAAAATTTGCAGCCATTGTAGACCGTTGTATGTGTTGACACCAAGATTCTTAATGGGAAGGCTATCATATTGTATCAGTTTTCCAAGCAGCAAAGGATTGATGTGGTACATCAAAGGTATTTTGCAGCTAGCAAGTGTCTAGCAAGTGTTGGATCGGGTCAGAAGTAGTAGGAGAATAGTGGTTGAGGGACATAGCCATTTGTAATGCAAGGCATGTCAGTGTACCCAAGTGGTTGTCATGGAGACCTTTCAAGTAGAATCAGTTGATAGAACTTGGGAAGGATAAGAGTGTTTAGCTCTCATCGGATAACCAACTTTTGTGGGTCCAAGATCCCATCAGTGGGAAGGAGTGATCAAAATCTAGATTTGGGGCAAGAAATATTTCAAAAATAAAAGTGTCTAGAATCACTTGAAACTTGAACGACCATGTCCATCTCAGCGATATGATCCAATGCAACTTTTTTCACTCAAAACAGAGTTCGTATGAGGGAGTTACAGCCTGTTGACTATTTCACCAAAAAGTAAAAAAAATTGCATTACTCCCCAGTCAGTAGTCCGTACTGCTAACGTTGCAGGTGACTAGGCAGGTGACTTGGGCAAGTCAATGGAGTCAACGCCCAATGAGGGCTCACCAAGTGTCACTGGGTGATTGGTTTTCAAGTTGGTAATTTGGTGCAATTTCACTGGTTAATTTTGGGCCAATGAGAGAATGCCACGTGGCAAGCCCGAAGGCTACCACGTGGCACCTCCCAAAGGCCAAATGTAAAATGGGCAATTGGTCAAAATATTTTTGGAGGCATTGGGGTTTGACCTGACAACCTCCCCTCCACTAACCACATACATTACCAATTGCCCTACCCATTAGTTCTTGTCATATGGTGGAAAATGCCCATTGTTAAAGGTTAAGTGCGAAGGTTTAAGGGTTAACCACTAGTGGTTACCGCTAACAGTTAATGCGCATGTGACCACCACTCTTAAACGACTAGCATAAAACCTTAACCACATGGATTAGTTTGGAGTTAAGCACTAATTAAACTGTGATTATCCTAATTAATCCTAATTGGTGTTAATTGCGGGATTAGTGCTTAAGCGTGTTTATGGATAATTAATCGATGATTATCCTTAATTAAACATGCTTTATGGTTGGCCAAGAAATTGGCAGACCCAAAAAATTCGGAACCACCCCCAAATTTAGCAGGATTAATTGAAGTTTTCTAGATTTGGAGGGGATTCCTAGGAAAAAATTGAAAAAGACCATAACTTGATGGGATTTCAACCAATTTTGGAAAATGAATAGTCAATTTTGGATTAATTTGATGTTGTGAAGACAATGGAATAGGTTGCAGAGGAAATAGAAGTCTTATACACACTAGTTTTACACAAGGAAGTTTAGAGAAGCTTAGGGCCACTAGGGAAGGAGGTCATTCCCAGAACAACTATAGTCCATTTGCAGAGTTTGGAGAGTCATATAAGGGGTTTTGGGATGCTTTGAGTCCATTGAAGTAGGTTTCAGGAGATGTAGAACATTGTAAAATGTAATTTTGTTTCCATTTTGAGAAAATACAGAGGCCGAAGCCATGGAGACTGGACCAAGGATATGTAGCCCAGGAGGGGTGAACTCCTTTATCAAAACACTATGTTAAGTGTTATTCTTGATGTTTTGCTATTCATTTGCTTGATGTTGTTCAACACTTCATTTTTATGCTATTTTTCTTATGATTTCACATAAAACTTGACATAAATTTACCTGTTTCCAATCACAAACAACATAACAGGACCATGCACATCAAGCTATTGACAAGCATTTGTTTATAAATTTGAAGATGAAATTAGCACATAAAAACTAACATTCAACTATAGATCACAGAGGGAACCCTCATTGTTTGAGCCACACCCACTTGGAATTATTTTTGAGATGCCATCAAGGAATAATATTACCTTGGTAGGAAGATAAATACATAGATTGGACCACGCTGCAACACATAATGGACCAAGACATGCTAGAGTTCAAAAATATTTTTCATACCCTTCACACGAAGTTCGGTATCAAGGATTCTGAATGGAATTTGGTAGTCAAGTACCATGACTGTCTACACAAGTACATCCAAGATGAGATGGAGTTCCTGGACATCTCCTCTCATGATGTCACTTATCGATATGCTGTTAAGATGGAGCAAACATTTAAACAGTAGAAGGAAGAGTTTGGATATGCGAATCTAAAGCTAGGGAGACATGCCCCAAACCAGAGAATAAACGACAAAGCCAAGTCGGGGAAACCAAAGGAAACTCACTAAAGCCACAAGTAAAGAACAACACCATGAAGACAAAGAAGGACACAGGAAAATTGTGTGAGTTCCTTAAGAGCCCTACTCACAACACAAGTGAGTGTTGAGCTAAGCAGTTACTAATGGTCTAGTTGAAGGCTTCCGAATTAGATGCATGTTCCGAATGTGAGTCAAGACCCGACAAGGGGAATGAAAAAGGGAAGCAGATTATTGATGCGGATCCTAGTGCCACTGTTGCCACCACCAATATCCAAAATATTGATCCTGAACATCCAGAGGAGGGTGAGCGAATCTTCCATTCACAAATGTGGGTGAAGGGTTCATTGCTATAGTTCATTGTCGACAATGGAATCCAAAAGAACCACATTTCAATAGAGGTCTAGAATCATTTGGGCCTACTGACCACACCACATTCACATTCATACACCATCGGGTGGCTTCACCAAGGACAAGATCTCCGCATTAGTAAATAGTGTTGCCTTCCCTACAACATCAAGCCCTTCACAGGTGATGTATTGTGTGATGTTCCTACCCTTGAATTTTGTGTTGTATTAGTAGGCCAACCATACTTGTGGAAGCATCATGTTATTGATGAGTCTAGGCATCACACTATTATTATTAATTTGGGAAATAATTTATAAAAGATACAAGAGGTAACATTGCCTATCGCCTTCTCTTTGATCTCTATGAAACAATGTAGTAAGATCATTTACCAGATCAAGAAATTTGTCTTTCTTATGATTTGACCTGAAGACAAGAAGAAGATTGTGGCCACATCCATGGCCTCTAGACATAGCTCCTCTTCATGACACCAGTAGATGGATAAGGTTGTGGATGAGTAAAGGGATATCTTTACCTCACCCATAGGGGTACCGCTTCACTGTCAAGTCAAGCACTCCATTGATCTGCCCTGGGCGCACTGATACCCAATATACCGATTTATTGATTCTCTATTCTAGAGAATGATGAAATCAAGAGGTAGATTTAGGAGCTGTTTCAAAAAGGGAACATCAGGCTAAATTCATCACCCTATGGGAGTTCGATCGTGTTGGTACAGAAGAACGGGACCTGGAGACCCTATATTGACTATCGGGTGCGGAAAAATATCATTTTCCGGAATAGGCATCCAATCCCATAGATTGATGACCTTCTAGACCAACTCAAGGGGGGAAATTATTTAAGAAAGAATGAATTGAAGTTGGGTTATCACTAGGTACCAATTGAACCCTCCACTATATGTCATACTACCTTCAAATCCAAGGAGGGCCTTTTGGAATGGTTGGTCATGCCTTTCGAGTTTATGAATGCCCCCACAACGTTCTTGCGACTGATGGATGACATCTTGCAACCCTTGAACAACTCGTTCATGGTAATGTACTTGGATGACATCTTGATCTTCAACTGATGTTGGGAAGAGCACATACACCATATTTGACAGGTCCTCCAAACCATGCGACAACACAAATGGTGTGCCAATTTGGAAAAATGCACTTTTTGTATGACCTAGGTTCAATATCTGGGGTACATCATTGATGAATAGGGTGTGCATGTGAACCTAAACAAGATACAAATTATTCAAAATTGGCTAGCCCAACCACTCTAACAGAGCTCCACAGATTTCTAGGCCTTGCTAATTTCTATTGCAGGTTCATGTTGGGATTCTCTCATATCACTTGGCCTTTGAGTCAAGTCACCAAGGGTGAAGCAAAATAAAATTTCTTTTGGTTTGAATCTCAAAAAAATGTGTTTGTTGAGTTGAAGCATCACCTCTTCTCTGCACCAGTGCTCACATTACTAGACCTACAACAACCATTTGAAATTGAGACAAACACATCTGACTGTGTTATTGGTGCCGTTCTTACCTAGCAGGGGCATCTAGTGGCATATCATAGTGGTAACTTTTAGATATCATCCAAAAGTATCCCACTTATGAAAAATAGATGTATTCCATTAAGAAATCTTGCCAATAATGGAAGCACTACATTATGGGGAAGGAAACAATGATCCACACAGACCACCAACCCCTGCATTTCATACAAACACAAGGAAAATTGTAGAACAATCACCATCAGAAATGGTCCACATATCTCCAACAATTCCATTTGAACATCAAGTACAAGAATGGAAACACCAATAATGTTGCACACTATCTTATTCGATCACGCTTTATGGCGCTGACCACTGTGCTCGAATTTTGTGGCAATGATACTTCAGGGTGGCCACATCTTTACAAGAGCGATCCAGGGTTCAAGAACAAATACCAGATGCTCCTGGAAGGAAAGCAAGTTCCAGATTTTCACCTTTAAGGTAAACTGTTATGCCACTTGGGACACCTCTGTGTTCCTTCAAGCAAGCATGCCAAGATAATTTGGGAGGCACATTACATTTGGGTTGTTGGACATTTCGAAGTAGAGAAAACAATGGCAGTGCTGCAAAAGTATTTTTATTGGCTGAGACTTCGACATGATTTTGGGAAGTACATCAGATCCTGCACTTCCTGCACGATTGCCAAATTGACAATCAATAAGAAAGGCCTATATAATCCTTTTCCTACACTTAGTCGACCTTGGTAATCCATCTCCATTGATTACATTCTAGACCTTCCTTTTATTAAGCATGGAAATGACTGTGTGTTCGTGGTCGTCGACAAATTCTCTAAGATGGCCATTGTGGCACCCTCCAAGAAGATTATCACAACAAAAGCCACTGTTAATCTCTTCTTTGAATGAGTGTGGGTACACTTTGGGATCCCATAGTCCATTATTTTAGATTAAGAAAACAAGTTTCTGAGTACATTTTGGTCAAGCCTCTAGTCGATGCTGGATACAAAGCTCACTAAGTCCATGAACTTCCACCCCCAAACTGATGGCCAAACAAAGGTAGTCAATAGGATGATTATGCACATTTTGTGAATGTACAATTCGAAGCATCCATGCACATGTGATGAAATCCTCCCCTATGTACACCATAGATATAGAAGAGCTCTCCATAGCTCAACTAGCCATAGCCCCTTTCAAGTGGGGTTGCAATTCTAACCACTATTTTCCATTGATGTGGCCATATTACCTTGACAAACCTTGCAACTCCTCCCCATACTTAACCCACTTGGGGAGTACCTACACAAGTACAGCAACAAAGAACTGTCAAAGAATCGTGATCTATTACAACATAAAAATTACATAATCAGATATATAATGAACAAATGATAACATTCACAATTGGACAATCATATGGAAGAAAACTTGGAGAACTTTATTAACAGAAGGGAGAATTACAACCCAGTTGTCTGATCCAGCATCATCCTCCTAGCTTCAATCCCTCTTCACCTCATGAAATAGCAAGATCACACCAACAATACAATGCTCTTTCCTCAATTACAATCTATCAGCACTTCCTTTTGAATTCACAATATTCCAGCGTCTAGATCTCTTAGATGAGGGATCCATTTATATATGTGTGCAAGGGTGTGATTCATCCAGGGGGTTTTGATTAGTGTCATTCCACTTGTTACAATTGGTTCCTCTTGGAGATTTCTTGGATCTCTTACTCATCCCTGGGTGAATTCAGAGAGGCAAGTGGCATAGGAGAATTTTCTAAAATATTCAATGAGCAACCACCTAGAAAACTGTCTCAGAAATTTGTCCATCCTCACCCATCGCACCCTATAGAAGGCATAATTAGTATGCATCACACCCTAGAAGTGTACCACTCAGTATACATTGCACTTTGCCAGTGGAGCAGTCAATATGGTTCAATTTAGGCCATTTTTGGATGGTTTCTCAGGTGGAACTTTTGGGGAATGATGTAATCAGATGACTATGTTCTTTTAGGATGTGAAACAACTCTTTAAGGGGTTGATGAGCCCTAGTTTATCGACATATAAGTTTGGTGATGATGTGCCCAAATATTTCTATAACAAAGCCATCTTTGTGCTCTAACACACATCTTCAATGAGATAAATGGAGGTATGGGAGATAAGAAGTAGTGTGCAGGTCAGTTGAGAATTAATTTCTCAGCATGGAGCTCCACACAGTTAGGTAATGAAATACTGCCAAGTCGATCTCTGTTTATACAATATGACAATAAATCAATAGTTTATCACACCCATCTCTAGAAAGTGGGGAATTCAAGCAGTTAATGCAAAAATGATAGGTGAACCTATTGAGTAATAGAGGAGGAACATCATGGCCAAGGCATGGTCTGATCAGAGGTGATCACAGGAGTTGGAATGGAGATATTTTTCTATGGTCTTCGTTTAGTTTCCCATGTTTTTTTATTTTGTACTTTGTTGCATTTTAACAAAGAAATCAAATATGTTGTAATCATTTTGGATAGCAGAGCCATCGCAGGCCAAGACAACTAGTCGGTCAGATATCTGGAGCTTGGTTGATATATTTTGTAACTGTTGTTCATAGCTCTCCTCTCCTTCTAAATAGGTGGAAGAAACACTTAAACAAAGCTCATAATTTTTGCAAAGTACTCTTAGAAAGGGCCTTTTCCTATTTTCATGAAGTCATTGTTATGAATCTTGATGTATGCACATAACTCAGAAAATTAATGAGATATTTATGGTTATTCCAACTTATTGGATTGTATTATGTTCATCTTGTTAGGGTCCTATATTTCATATGAGGAGTTGCTTTTACTTGATGATTTTATATTTGAAAAATGTAAATAATATTTCATGTTTGAAATTTATGTCCAAGGGAATAAAATATATTTATAGAAAAATAAATAAATAAATAAATTGTAGGGGATAGAAAAAATAGAATAAAGAATGAAATGAAAGAAAAGAAAAGAAAAAAGAAAAAAGGACAAGACAAAAGAAAAATATATGAAAAATGTTCCCCTAGGTGATCAAGTCTAAATGCCACTAGAAAACGAAGAAAATGCATGAAGACCTTCATTTAGAAATGTTTGTATAAAAGTGTGCAACTTGTTTAAATTCCACTTAGAAATTAATTGTTAATTTAATCATACTCATTAATCATGATTAAACTTGATCAAAGAGGTTAGGTCAGGGAAATAAATCAACCATCTAGATTGATCTTGGTTGAAATGGTTAGTTATATTAGAGAAAAGTTAGCCAAACTGTCTAAACTTGCCTAACATTAGATTACATATTTCAATATGTAATAATATGTGATGGCACTAATGTTTGGTTTTTATTATAATGTTAGAAAATGACAAAAATTATTTGTTGTCATGTTATATACTGGGCGCATGATTCAACGACCATGATCTAGCCCGCCTAGATCAACAATGAGGGATTGTTTTCAACCCCCCTCATCCATCCTTCCATTATCAGTGGGGGGGGGTTGTCCAGAAAGTGGTAATCAAATCCACAGGCCCCAAGCTACATGGTGGGTAGTCGTGACTTCTCACCCCCACCACCTAAAACCATATACCACCAACCCCCCCTCCGAAAATCGCTTTTCTTGCCTCCGCTCCCACTAATAGTCCACCACGTCAACTCCCAAATCCTATTCTCTTCTCCCATCATCATGCCATCACCTATCAACCTACCCATTACACAATAAACTTGTTGCAATTTTCTCGTTGTGAGTAATTATTTAATCATTTATTCCTTAATCCACCTATTCTGTAATAGACCTATGCGGAACAACCACCAATCCAATAACTATAAATAAACCCTGGTAAACCTGCATGGACCTCCCTTGCATTGTTGGTTTTTTTATTTATAGGTACTCATCTCTCATACTGCATTTCGCATCCATGAGTAGCGCCTGTCATTTGCTGCAATTTAGGGCTAAAATTACCCAGTTAGGTAGTGTGATGATCAAGTCTCTATCCTCTCTTTTGTCGTTCCACAATTTAAAGACATGGCACCCAAGGGAAAGGGTAAATCTACCAATTCCAAAACAAACGATGAAAACCCTATGTCTTCTACCATCCCAGACCTCAACCATTTACCCCTAGATGACTAGTATTACAAAATTCTTGATACTTAGTGTGAATTCGACTTGTTCGGATTGCACCATTGGTTGAAGCAAAATTATTTGGACCATGGGGATGACATCAATCTCTGGGAATCCCTATTTCCCATCATCATATTTCCACAGGTCCACCATTTTCCTGATTTCATCATCTAGTGTCAAGCTAAATATAATCTAGTTCAAAGAAACATTGTGGCTCATAATGGAGACATTCTAGTCACTATTTGACTAGAAACTATAAATCAAATGTTATTAATTCCTAAAAATGATTCTCTCTTTCACTTTTTTGCAACTTCCCTCATGGATCTATATCATAAACTCACATTCCCTCACAGAAAAAAAAATCTTTGAGATTTTCCTCCCAGAGGATGCTTAACTTCCCAAGAAAAGTCCCCCCTATTTGGCTCCCATGATCCTAGAAAAAACTAAACAGGTAATCTCTTTATGTCTTCCCTTTTATGGTACCAGTTAGACCAATGGTTGGATGGGCCTATTCTAGGTTTTCTTTCCATTTTTTCTAAGGAGCATAACCCAACATTCATGTTTAATTTTAGTCACTTTTTGTCTAATAATATGAATGGAAAATTGATGATGATCACTACCTAAGGCATGTTCAAGTATACATTTGTATTAGTTTAGATGTTCCTTTTTCAACAAGGTGACAAATTTCCAATAGCATTGAAAAAGAAAGATGATCAAGGAGTCAGTCAGTCAGTAATAGAGTGGACCTCATTGGTGAGAAGATATTCAATAGAGTTCAATTTTACATATTTCATAGATAGGTTTATTCATACAACTACAGGGTTTCTCAATAGTCAGATTGAACAAAGGATCAATTCAAAAATTAAGAGGATTTTTCACCTAAGTGAGTAGACCAAAACTAGAGACTAGTATATGTACAAAAAATATATAGAAATAAGGGTATATGGGTGTGAACTACCCCCATATAGGCTACCCAAATATGTTCCAATAAGGATATTTTCTCTGGAATATATTACCGAAATGATTAACATCGATGAACTCCACTTTGTTTCAAGTGAAATAAAATCACAATTCAAAATTGAGTCAATTGTGGGACCTTTTATATGTAATACAAAGCATCAGGGAATGAGGTAGATTCAGTCCTTAAAAAAATGAATTTCCACCTAAGTTTTACCTAGTCATATGACCCCTTAAGTATAATTTCTAATTTAAGGGTGGAGCACAAAACCAAACCTTATAATCATACCCTGAGACTAGAGATTGAGAAATTCATGAATCAAGACTAGTGGGAGGAAAGCACACGACAAGAAGGAGAGGATCAAACTCTATCAATAGCCACCTCACAAACTCCATTGCATCAAGATAAGTACAGACCAAGGGAAGAAAGATCTTCACCAGTTACAAAAACCAGTGCCAAGGAATTCATTATTTATCATCAAAGGCAGAATACTGACCTTAAAACAGTCACCATTCAACATGAAGAAGGGAAGGAAACCATTGTCATGATTGGTACACAGGTCTCAACATGGTCAAAGGATGTTTTCTTTGCAACTCCATCCTCCTCGACCTCACAGGATCCTTCAGAATTAGTGTAGTCAACAAAATTGGGAGATAATCAAGCTAAGCCAAACATCTTCAATAAATTTTTGAAAATAAAACAAAAGAATGAAACACTCAAGGCCAACACATATGCTCTATTTTGGAAACATAACTCATCTTCCCAAAATATACTATTAACAACATTTGACAGTGAGGGAGGAATAATGCAAATGGCATTTTTACAAGCTCAAGTGCCATTACCAAAGTCCCCTTCGAATTACAAGAAAACTATTTTTTCATTTGATGTAAAGCAGATACATCCTATAGATTAAATGGATATGCATAGACAGTAAGGAGAAATTCTTTTCTCCACCATGACCAAGACTGCTATGATAGCTTCAAAGTTAATGACATCACTTGGCAATTTCCTATCACATTTAAAGCTAGAAAAAATATCCTTGTTAGCAAAAGATAATAAAATCAAATCATTGGAGGAATTGCTGATCAAACAGGGTTACGATCCCAGTGATGTCAAGGAAGTGGAAGAAATTCTAAAGAAAAAGAATAAATATATAGCATCAGTTAGAAATCAATTGAATTACCATCTATGAAGGATCCACATGCAAGAGAAATAGAAGAAAATGAGAAGGATAAATAAGACATACTCAAACTCATCATTGAGAAAAATGTACAGATTAAGGAGATGGAAGAGAAAATAGAAAAGTTACTGAAAGAAAAAGAAGATGTTGAACAATTAGCTATGACTACAGTCACAATTATACCGATTTTTTTTGCAAGGACAACCGAAGATTCCACATTAGCATCAAGTGACCTGAACAAACTCATGAAGGACTTGTCTCTTCAAAGAAAATATAATTACAAACTAAAGAATAAATTGAAGAATATGAAAGAACGTAAGTTGAATATTGACAAATTCTATGTCGTTGAGTTGCAGAAAACTCACTAGTTTAGCCAAAACATTGAAAGATTGGAAAATGAGTCACTAATGGCTCAGACTTTGTCATAAGCCTGGGAAAATGTTTGGCTAGAAATTAGTCAATCCATGAATGATATTTGGCCATCCACTGAGATCATTTTTGAGCAAGAATAGTTGATAGAAAGATCTAAGATATCAATATAACAAGTTATAAATGCCCTGGGACACAAACCAGGTGAGGCCACAACCATGACTAAAGTGTTAAATTTAAAGACTATATTATAATTAGAACAAATTCATATCGCAATAGGGACAAGACTATCTCGGAGATCAAGAAAGTACTGCAGAAAAGAAACTTGATGACCCAATTGGAGAAAAAAACTCAGACTATGGAAATTGTTGTACAGAGATTTCACACCAAGTTCAATTTATTAAGCTGGAGAGGATTACCAAGTTTAGTAGCACCAATTGACAAATTGATCATGTTGGAAGATTTTTGTCAGAAACACTACATTATTACTATATACAAATCCAAATTTGTAGGTGTCAAGTGACACATCATAGGTAAAGCTCTCTTGGAATCTTTGGAGTTTGATTTAACTATCAAACGTGAAATCAAACACATCTTCATCAACAAGCCAACCTTTGAGAAGTATACTGAAGTTGATGAAGTGTATACAAAATTACCCAATCTTTCTATCCCCAGTGATAAAAGATGGGACCAATTGTGTGACACTATTGAGTGAAAGTTTTTCATCTCCAACAGAAAAAGAGAAAGGAAGAACATTTTGAGGCCAATTCATCAATTGTTTTCCTCGAAGTTAGTACCAACAATTCTAGCAGTTAGAAGATTCCTAAATTTTTGTACTATTTTTGCAATTAGTTGTTAGATATTTTTAGGATCCTATCTTGATATTTTGAATCAATATATTTTGTAAAATTTTCTATAATTACTTCATAATTCAAATTATGAAGTGTTGGGATTAGTTTTAAGGAAAGGACTTATGTTGTCAAGAAGCTCACATAGCTACCTTTGATGATATATTAGTAATACAATGCAATGATTACATGATTCTTGTGTCAATTTTATTAGTGAAGTGCATCTTTCTCTGTTGAATTTTTTCATTGTTTTTCATATGTGTTTATGAAATCTAAATGATTCTAAGAAGAGTATGAACAAAATTTGTTTAAAAGTACAATTTGTATCTGATTTATGAATAATTTTTATTTTTTCTATTGAAAATTAAAAACAAAATTCTTAATTTCTTTGTTTATCAATTGGATTGCATTATCTTTATCTTCTCTTTCACACCATAAATATTAAAGGATCCAGTGAATTTTCCTACCCTGCCCTGTAATTTTATCTTGTAAACTCTTTGTTTGATCAACCTAAACTTGTGACTCCATTTCCCAATGGCCTAATTCCACTATCTCAACCCAATAATACAAAAAATCCAAACTTGAACATGATAACTAGCCAAATATCATCAGTAAAACAAAGTTAAATCATATAGAGAGATCCCTCTCTGAAACTAGGATGGATTCCCAGTTTCCAAAGTGGTTCTAAGGTTACCTTTGTAATTTACTTTGCAACCTCAAAAATTACGGAGTGATAAAATCCTAGCGACCATGTTGGGCATGAACATATCTTTCTTTGAAATTTCCTTTCCATGGTTCAAAAACTTTATTTCAACACATTTAAGAGTTATTTTTAGAGATACATGTTCTTGAGGTTGTAATTTTTGTACAAACTGTAATTGTATGTTAAATACTATATAGATCTGGATCCTAAAAGAATTCATACCATATCTCATTCGTATCAGAATCCTCCCAATATCTTAGATAAAATCTTGACCAAAAGTCAAGGCAGTAATAGTCCTCTGCCAAGATCTAATTCTTTTCCAGAGATTTTTGTTACGATATAATACATTAAATTTAATCTACTCTTTGAACTCATTCTTTTTAGAACCAAGTTTGAAGGCTTTGTAGTTGAAACTATCATTAATGAGTTAATAATAAAGCCATACATATCTAAACATTAGTCTATAGACCGAGATCTTGAAAAACAAGCTCCCCAACAATTCAAAACATTATAAGACTTACTGACAAACCTAGACCAAACTATCCACAAAGCCTACATCCAAAAATCAGTTGAACTTTCACCCCTCTCATTCTTTGTGTCTTCTCCCATCACAAAATCTTTACATGTTGTTTCCACTATTTCCACCTCCTCAACAATTTCCACTACCTCTCCATTACTATCACTAAGAATAATAGAAATTGTATTAATTCTTTCCACATCTGCACCTCACACAGTTTCATCTATTGTTCCTCTCCATATACTAGTCATGGTAGCCCGATATGCTCCCATGGTTTTACCTGCCCAATTACATAACATGCCTCAAGACTATCAAAGTAGCATTCCTCGATTTGATGGCACTGGGGTCATCACTGCACATCAACATGTAGATAAAATGAATGACTACTTTGATCTTCAGGAGGTTGATGAATATGATGTGAAGATGAGGTTGGTTTTTTTCCCAAAGCCTTAATGGAGAGGTAAAAAAATGGTTTAAATCTTTACCAACAGCTACCATTAATGATACTTCTTCCTTTCATTAGTCTTTCCTCAATAGATGGGAAACAAAAAACAATCCCCTCCAAGTTTTAAATGAATATAACAATCTAAAGAGAGGGCTTAATGAGACCATTGAAGAATAATGTGATAGGTTTAATTGATTTTATTATGCCATTCCAACTGCTATAAATCCCCCACTAGGTTTAGCTCTTATTCATTTCCCTAAAGGGTTTGATGTTGACATGGCCTACCAATTAAGAGAGAAAGACCCTACCACACCTGAAGAAATGAAAAGTGACATTGTCAAAGTAGAGGATAATTTATTAGCCAAAAACGCCAAGCTTAAAACTGAAAGAAGGGTTATTATCAAAGGATGAACGTTCCTCCTCTTCATCGGACATAAAAATAGACGATTGTCAAAACCATGGAAAGAATGATGGAGAGGATGAAAGTGGCTAATAGAACCCCTCCTAGGGATAACTAAACAAATTATCAAAACAGAAATCGGAATCTCAGAAGAAATACACCTCCTATAAAACAAAGAGAATAGAGGGGCCCTAATAATCAACAACTTAGGCCTCCTTTTCAAGAAAACTATGCCGAAGAAGAAGTGGGAATAGAATAATTTTTAGAGGAAAACCGAACCAATTGGTTTGGGGAGACATAAATTGATCATATATATTTTTAGTAAAGAAGAGCAAAATCAATTTCTTCTTTCACAACCAGAAAAAATTCCTTTAGAGTCTGAAGAATAAAAACAAGGATTTCAGAATGTCATAATGGAAGGGCATAGGAAATATAACCTTAGGAGTAGAAAAACTATTGATGCTCCTGCTAAGAAAATCATTGATACTCCTTCCAAAAATACTGATTATAATCAACCAAAGAAAACTTATAGTGATATCCCTTCTTCTAGTCAAACTGAAGATATTCCTTCCTCTAGTCAATCCAAAGAAGATACTCAAAGAGAAAACCTTAAGAAACATTATCAGAACCTCAAGGAAATAGAGAAGTAACAAATCTTTTAAATAGAAACTTAGAAGGATCAACATAAATATTTTTCCCCTAGTTGAGAAATAAGTTAAGAAATTGTATGATGCCAAAATCATTGTACCACTGTGGTTTTCAAAATAGGTATCAAACTTAGTTCCTAATAGGAAAAATATTGAGGAGATTAGACTATGTGTTGATTTTAGAAATCTCAATAAAGCTTCTCTGAAAGACAACTATCCTCTGCCCAAAATGGACCACATCCTGCAGAAGGTAGTTGGATCAACAAGAATTTCTTTATTAGATGGATTTTCTGGTTATAACTAGGTTCTAGTACATCCTAATGACCAAGATTAAACAACATTTACAACACCCTATGGCACTTTCATGTATGTGAAAATTCCTTTCAGTCTGATGAATGTTGGGGCTACATTCCAAAAAGTAATGGATTTTACCTTTGAAGATGAATTAGGTAGGTTTATAGTCATTTATTTAGATGATATCATTGTCTTCTCAAAGACAGATGAGGAACATTTGCTCCATTTAAGGAGAGGTTTCAAAAAATGTAGAAAATTTGGTATCTCTCATAACCCTAAGAAAACATTATTTTGTTTAGAAGAGGGAAAACTGCTAGGACACATCATTTCAAAGGATGGTATAAAAATTGACCCTGACAGAGTGGAAGAAATATTGAAAATAGATCCCCCTAGGAACAAGAAAGAGGTATAATCCTTTATTGGAAAATAAACTTCCTTTGCAGATTTATACCAAATTTGGTTGAAATCCTAAAAGAAATAACAGACATGTTAAAGAATCATACTGAAATTAAATGGCATAATGATGAAAAATATTGTTTCACTAAGGTCAAGAAATCTTTAACAACTACATCCATTTTAGTAACTCCCAATTTTACTAAAGATTTCATGGTATTCTATTTTGCATCCGATCATACAATAACAATTGTGTTGTTGTAGAAGAATGATGAAGGACATGAACAACCAATTTCCTTTTTCAATAGACCATTGAGAGATGCATAGTTGAAATACAACATCATGGAAAAATAAGCATTTCCTTTGGTCAAAGAAATCAAGGATTTCGAGGTTTAAATTTTGCACTCACATATTATTCTTTTGTCCCTAGTGCAGTTGTCAACGACCCACTCATACAAGCATATCCATATGGTAGAAGGGGAAAATGGATTACCACCATTCTGGAATACGATATTGAAATCAGACAAACAAATCTTATCAAGGGTCAAGGGTTAGAAAAACTCATGGCAGAGTCCAATTGTAAGGTGGTAGACATCAATTTTATTGCAGATTTAGATGAACAGGAAGAGCAGGAGACTCCACCAACCTCAGAAGCTTTCAGCACATCACCATGGTATGCTGACATAATTTTTGTTTTACAAAACTTATATGCTCCTCCTAGTTTAACTAAAACCAAGGCAAGGTTCCTTAAAATGAAATATTTTAAATTCTGTATTATTGAAAATAATTATATTGGAAAGATCTTGGAGGAATGCTACTAAAGTGTTTATTGAAAGATGAATCAGATAGGGTCCTGGAGGAATTTCATCAAGGAGACTGTGGTGGCCATCTATATTGGAAATATATAGCCAATAAAATCCTTAGATTTGGTTTTTACTGTCCAACCCTATTCTCTGATGTACATAAAAAGGTCACCTCCTACGATCAATTCCAATTATTTGAAGGTAAAAGAAAGCTATTACCTCTACCTTTGAAACCAATTTTAGTAGAATTCCCTTTTCAACAATGGGGTTTAGACTTCATAGGTGAAATTCACCCTAGTTCCTCAGGTCAACATAAATGGATTTTGACTGCAAAAGACTATTTTACTAAATGGATAGAAGTCATTCCCACTAGACAAGCCACTGACTCTATTATCATCCAATTTCTAAAAGGAAATATATTGTCTAGGTTTGGCTACTCTCATAAAATCATACCTGAAAATGTTGTTGCTTTCAAGTCCAAAAAGATGATAGATTTCTGTAACAAATATTAGATCAAGTTAGGGCACTCTACTGCTTATTACCTTCATGGGAATGGGTTAGTTGTGTCCTCAAACAAGAGTTTGGTTAACATTCTCAAGAAATTCACCATTCCAGATAGTGTATGGGACATATGTTGCTTTCCCAACTTCTTTGGGAATTCTAGTGTTAAAACTTCTGCAAGAATATCAAGTGGAGACCAATGACATGCAAAGAAGGATCGACAAAACTATTCAGTTGCAATAGTCAAGAGAAGAAGTCTATCATAAAACTCAAGTCATTCAAGAAAACATTAAGAATATTTATGATAGAAGGACAAAGGCAGATGATTTTCAAATCAACGATCTTGTTTTGAAATGGGAATCTAGAAATGAGGATAAGGGAAAACATGGTAAATTTGAAAACTTATGGAAAGGGCCTTTTAAGATTGAAGCTTTCAGGGGAAACAATGCAATTTCGTTAATCAATTTTAATGGAGAAGAGCTTCTAGTTGGACGAGTGAATGACAGGCATCTTAAGCATTATTTCCCATCAAAATAAGTCAGCTCATTCATTACCATTGTAAAATACCATTTTACTTTTATATTGCAATAGTGCAGGTGACTATCAACAGAAGTTGAAGCCCGTAGTGAAGGCCCAAAGATTCTATTTGATGTGTTACCATAGATATGGATAAAATATAGGTGAAACAATTCAGTTTGAAGATCATTGTAGACCCAATGGACCAAGGATATTGAACCTATGATGTTCTTGGCATCTCACAAGGAGGATTCCATCCCCATTGGAGCCACTGTTAGGGTCCTATATTTCATAGGAGTTGTTTTTACCTAATGATTTATATTTGAAAAATGTAAATAATGCTTCATGTTTGAAATTTATGTCCAAGGAATAAAAGTATATATATATATATAAAACAAAAACAAAAACAAGAAAAAACAAAAAAAATGTAGGGGACAGAAAAAATAGAATAAAGAAACAAATGAAAGGAAAGAAAAGAAAAAATAGAAACAAAGAAAATTCAAAACAAAAGAAAAATATATGAAAAATGTCCCCGTGTGTGAGCAAGTCCAAATGCCATGAGAAAAATTAGAAAATGCATGAAGACCTTCATTTAGAAATGTTTGTATATATGTGTGCAACTTGTTTAAATGCCAGTTGGAAATTAATTATTCATTTAATCATATTGGTTAATCATGGCTAAACTTGATCAAATAGGTTAGGTTAGGGAAATTAATCCACCATATAGCTTAATATTGGTCAAAATGGTTAGTTAGATTAGAGAAAAGTTAACCAAACTATCTAAACCTAGCTAAAGTTGGATTAAATATTTCAATATGTAATAAATGTGTTGGTGGTAATGTTTGGTTTTTATTATAAAGTTAGAAAACAATAAAAATGATTTGTCATCATGTGATATATTGGGCGCATGATTCAATGGTCGCAATCTACCCCACCCGAATTAACAGTGGAGGATCGTTTTCGGCCCCCCTAGTCCATCCTTTCATTATCGGTGGGTGGGGGGGGATTTAAAAAGTGGTAATCAAATCCCTGGGCCCCATGCTACGTAGCGACTACTCATGACTTCTCACCCACTTGACCTAAAACGACATACCACCCCCGTCTGAAAACCACTTTTCTCACCTCCACTCCTGCCAACATTCCTCTGCATCACTCTCATATCCTACTCTCTACTCCCGTCATTACACCACCTGTCTTTCCTGTATTCGCCTATTAACCTTACAAAATAAACCTTGCAATTTTCCTATTGTGATTAACCATTTAATCATTTATTCCCTATTCCACTCGTTCTTTAACGGACCTGTGTGCAACAACCACGAATACGATCGATATAAATAAACCCTAGTAAACCTGCTTGGACGTCCTTTTCATTGTTGGTTATTTGATTTATAGGTACTCATCTCATCATATTTCATTTCACGCCCACCACCAATGTCTATCATTTCATGAAATTTAGGGCTAAAATTACCCACCTCAGTAGCATTCTGATCGAGTCTTTTTCCTCTCTTTTATCTTTCCACAATTTACAGACATGGAACCAAGGTAAAGGGTAAATATGTAAATCCCAAACCAATCATTGAAAATCCTATGTCTTCTACCATTTTGGACCTCGACCATTTACCCCTTGCTGACCAGTATTACAAAATTGTTGATATTGACTGTGAATTCGACTTGTTCGAATTGTGGCACTAGTTGAAGAAAACTTATCTAGACCAAGCAGATGAAAATAATCTCTAGTAATCCCTATTGCCCAAGTTCATGTTTCCATAGGTCCACCATTTTCCTGATTTCATCATCTAGTGTGAAGGTAAATATAATCAAGTTCAGAGAACCATTGTGACCTAGAATGGAGACATTCTGGTTACTCTTTCTCCAGAAACTATAAATAAAATGTTATTAATTCCCAAAAATAATTCTCTTAGTCTGTTTCCTGTAGCTACCCTAATGAATCTGTATCATAAACTCACTTTCCCTCAGAGAGCAAAAATCTTTGAGATTTTCCTCCCAAATGATGCTCAACTTCCTAAGAAAAGTCCCCCCATCTGGCTTCCATGTTCCCAAACAAGACTAAGCATATCATCTCTTTAGTGTCTTTCCTTTTAGGGCACTAGTCAATCCAATGGGTAGGTGAGCCTATTCTAGGTTTTCTTTCCATTTTTTCTATCGAGCATAAGCCAACATTCATGTTTAATTTCACTCACTTTTTGGTTGATAATATGCATGAACAATTGATGAATATCACTACTGAAGGTATGTTCAAGTATCCATCTTTATTAGTTTACATGTTCCTTTTTTAGCAAGGTGAGAAGTTTCCAATAACATTGGAAAAGAAAGATGATAAAGGAGTCAATGAGTCAGTAATAGAGTGGACCTCATTACTGAGAAGAAATTCAATAGATTTATGTTTTACAGATTTCATAAATAGATTTATTCATACAATTGCAGAGCTTCTCAATAGTTAGATTGAACCAATCATCAGTTCATAAATTAAGAGGATTTTGCACCTAAGTGAACAGACGAAAACTTGAGACTAGTATCTGTACCAGAGCTATACAGAAATAAGGGTATATGGGTGTGAACTACCCCCATATAAAATACCCAAATATGTTCCAATGGGGATATTTTATCCGAAATATATTAGGAAAATTATTAACATGGATGAACTCCACTTTTTTTTAGGTAAAAGAAAATCACAGTTCAAAATTAAGTCACAAGTGGGACCTTTTATATGTAATACCAAAGAAGCAGGGAATGAGGAACATTCGGTCCTCAAAAAAATGAATTTCCACCTACTTTTTACCTAATCATATGACCCCTTCAGCATAATTTCTAATTTAAGGGTGGAGCACAAATCCAAACCTTATAATCATACCCTAGACAAGATATCGAGAAATTTATGAATCAGGACCAGTGCGAGGAAAACACATGAAAATAAGTAGAGGAGTAGTCTCTGCCAACAACTACCTCCCAAACTACAATGCCTCAAGAGAGGAAGAACAAAAGACCAAGGAAAGAAATATCTTCACCAGTTATAGAAACTAGTGCCAAGGAACTCATTATTTATCAGAAAAGGCAAAATACTAACCCTAAAATAGTCACCATTCAGCATGAAGAAGGGCATGAAACCATTGTCATGATTGGTACCTAGGTCTCAACAGGGTTAAAGGATCTTTTCACTACAAATCCATCCTCCTCGACCTTACATGATCCTTCAGAATTAGTGCAGTCAACAAAATTGGGAGATAATCAAGATGAGCCAAACATATTCAATAAATTTTTGAGAATGAAAGAGAAGAATGAAACACTCAAGGCCAACACATATGTCCAGTTTTGAAAACAAAACTCTACTTCTTAGCATATACTATTAACATCATTTGACAGTGAGGGAGGAAGAATGCATATGGCATTTTTAGAAGCTGAAGTGCCATTCCCAAAGTCTCCTTTGGATTACAAGAAGACTATTTTTTCATTTGATGCAAAGAAAATACATCCTATAGATCAAATGGATATGCATAGATAGTCCAAAGAAATGATTTTCTCCACCATGACCAACACTAATTTGACAACTTCAAAGTTAAGGACATCACTCAACAATGTCCAATCACAGAAGCTGGAGAAAATATCGACATTAGAAAAATAAAACAAAATAAAATCATCGGAGGACCTGGTGATGAAACTGGGTTATGATCCCAGTGATGTCAAAGTAGTGGAAGAAATACTGAAGAAAAAGAATACAAGTATAGCAGCACTTAGAAAGAAACTGAAATTACCATCTATAGAGGATCCACAATCAAGAGAGATGGAACAAAATGAGCAGGATAAAGAAGACATGCTCAAACTCATTATTGAGAAAAATGTATAGATTAAAGAGATGGAAGAGAAAATAGAAAAGTTGTTGAAAGAAAAAGAAGATGTTGCAAAATTAGCTATGACTACACTCATAGCTATAGCAATTTATGTTGCAGGGACAACTAAGGATTCTACATCAGCATCAAGTGACCTGAACAAACTCATGCAAGACCTATCTCTTCAAAGTCAAGATAATGACAAGCTAAAGAATAAATTGAAGAATATGGAACAACAAAAGTTGAAAATTGACAACTTCTATGTCATTGAGTTGTAGAAATCCAATCAGCTTACCCAGAAGATTGAAATATTGGAAAACGAATCACTGATGGCTCAGACTTTGGCATAGGCCAGGGAAAATGTTTTGCTAGAAATTAGTCAAGCCATGACTGATATTTGGTCATCCATTCAGATTATTTTAAGCAAGAAGAGTTGATAAAAAGATCTAAGACAACAATATAACATGTTAGAAATTCCCTAGGACCCAAACTAGGTGAGGCCACAACCATGATTAAAGTGTTAAATTTAAAGACCAGATCATAAGTAGAATAGATCAAAATAGAAAACAGGAAAAAGACTATCTTGGAGAACAAGAAAGTATTGTAGAAAATAAACTTGATGACCCAATTGTAGACAAAAACTCGGACTCTGGAAAATGTTGTCCAGAGATTTCACACCAAGTTCAATTTATTGAACCAAAGAGCATTACCAGGATTAGTAGCACCAAATGAAAAATTGATCAACTTGGAATATTACTGTCATAAACTCTATATTATTGCTACAGACAAATCCAAATCTGCAAGTATAAAGGGACACATCACAGGGAAAGCTTTTTGAGAAGCTTTGGAGTTTGACTTAACTATCAAACATGAAATCAAACACATCTTCATCAACAAGCCAACCTTTGAGAAGTATACTAAAGTCGATGAAGTGTATAGAAAATTACTCAATCTTTCTATCCCCAGTGATGAAATATGGGATCAATTGTGTGAATGATTTTCATCTCCAACAGACAAACAACATGACAAAACATTTTGAAGCCAAGTAATCAACATTTTTCCACGAAGTTAGTATCAATAGTTCTAGCAGTTAGAAGATTCCTAAATTTTTGTACTACTTTTGTTATTAGTTGTTAGATATTTTTAGGATCTTATCTTGATATTTTGAATCAAGATATTTTGTAAATTTTTCTATAAGTACTTCATAATTCAAATTATGAAGGGTTGGGATTAGTTTTCAAGAAAGGACTTATGTTGTAAAGAATCTCACAGAGCTACCTTTGATCATATCTCAGTAATACAGTGCAAGCATTATAGGATTCTTGTGCCAATTTCATTGGTGGAGCGCATCTTTCTTTGTTGAATGTTTTAATTTTTTTTAATATATGTTTCTGAAATCTAAATTATTCTAAGAAGAGTATGAATAGAATTTGCTTAAAAGTACACTTTGTATCTAAATTATGAATAATTTCTATGTTTTCTACTCAAAATTAAAAACAAAATTCTTAATTTCTATGTTTATTAATTGCATTGCTTTATATTTTTCTGTTGTTTCACACCATAAATATTAAAGGATCCAGTGAATTTGCCTAACCTTCCCTGTAAGTTTAGCCTCAAAACTCTATGTTTGATCAACCTAAACTTATGACACCATTTCCCAATGGCGTAATTCCACCATCTCAACCCAACAATACAAAAAACCCAAACCTAAACTTGATAACTAGCCTAATATCATCAGTAAAACAAAGCTAAATCATATTGAGAGATGCCTCTGTCAAACTGGAAAGGTTGGATTCCCAATTTCCAAAGTGGTTCTAAGGTTGCTTCTACAACCTCAAAAATTATGGAGTGATAACATCCTAGTGACCATACTTGGGACAAACATATCTTTGTTTGAAATTTCATTTCCTTGGCTCAGAAAATTTATTTCAGCACATTTAAGAGTTATTTTTTAGAAATAAATGTTTTTGAGGTTGTAATTTTTGTACATACTGTAATTCTGTGTTAAATACTATATATATCTGGATCATAAAAGAATTCATACGAGAGATCATCCAGATCCAAATCCTCCCAATATCCTAGATAATCCTGAGAAATTGATAAGGAATAAAATCTTGACCGAAAGTCAAGGAAGTAACATTCCTCTACCAAGAGACAATTCTTTTCCAGAGATTTGTGTTACCATACAAGACATTCAATTTTATCTACCCTTTGAATTCAATGTATTTAGAACTAAGTTTGAAATCTTTGTAGCTGAAACTGTCATTGATGAGTCAGTATTAAAACCATACAAATATGAACATCTTTCTGTAGACTAGGATCTTGAAAAACAAGCTCTCCGACAGTTTGAAAAAATAGAAGAGTTAGTGACAAACCTAGATCAAGATGTACACAAAGCCTACATCCAGAAATCAGTTGAAGTTTCATCCCTATCATTCTATGTGTCTTCTCCCATCACATAATCTTTACATCATGTTTCCACTATTTCCACCTCCTCAACAATTTCCACTACCTCTCCATTAATATCACCAAGCATAATACCAACTCTCTTAATCTCTTCCACTTCTTCACCTCACACAGTTTCATCTATTTTTCCTCCCCATATACCATTCAGGGCATCCCAATATGCTCCTTTAGGTTTACCTACCCAGTTACATAACATGACTAAAGGCTATCAAAGTAGGATTCCTTAGTTTGATGGCACTGGGGCCCTCAAGAGGTTGATGAAGATGATGTGAAGATGAGGTTGTTTCCCAAAGCCTTAATGGAGAGGTAAGAAAATGGTTTAAATATTTACCAGCAGCTATCATTAATGATCTTGTTGCCTTTCATCAATCTTTCCTCAACAGACGGGAAAAAGAAAAGAATCTCGTCCAAGTTTTAATGAATATAAAAGTATAAAAAGAGGGCCTAATCAAACTGTTGAAGAATACTATGATAGGTTTAATTGAGTTTATAATGCCATTCCAATTGCTATAAATCCCCCACCGGGGTTAGCTCTTATTTATTTCCCTAAAGGGTTTCATGTTGACATGGCCTACCAATTAAGAGAAATAGACACTACCACACTTGAAGATATGAAAATTAATGATGTCAAAGTAAAGGCTAATTTATTAGCCAAGAAAGGCAAGCTTAAAACTGAAAGAAGGATTACTATAAAGGAGGAAACTTCCTCCTCTTCATAAGACTGAAAAATGGACAATCTAGTGAAAACCATGGAAAGAATGATGGAGAGGATGACAGTGGCTGATAGAATCCCTCCTAGGGATAACCAAACAAACTCTCAAAACGGAAATCAAAATCTCAGAAGAAATCCACTTCTGATAAAACAAAGGGAACATAGGGGCCCTAATGATCAGCAACGTAGGTCTCTTTTTCAAGAAAACTATGTCGAAGAAGAAGTGGGAATAGAAGAATATTCAAAGGAAAAACAAATCAATTTGTTTGGGGAGACAAAAATAGATCATATATTTTTTTTACTAAAGAATAGTGAGATCAATTTCTTCTTTCACAACCAGAAACAATTCCTTTAGAGTTCGAAGAATACAAATAAGGATATCTAAATGCCATAATGGAAGTGCATAGGAAATATAAAATTAGGAGTAGAAAAGTTATTGATGCTCCTCTTAAGAAAATCCCTAATACTCCTTTCAAAATGATTGTTGATAATTAATCAAAGAAAACTCAGACTAATATCCCTTCTTCTAGTCAAACTAAAGATGTTCCTTCCTCTAGTCAATCCAAAGAAGATACTCAAAGAGAAAACCTTAAGAAACAAGATGAGAACCTTAAGGAAATAGAGAAGCCATAAACCTTTTAAACAGAAACTTAGAAGGATCAACCCAATGCCTTTTCCCCTAGTTGAGAAAGAAATTAAGAAACTATATGATGCCAAAATCATTGTACTGTTGTGGTTTTCAAAATGGGTATCAAACTTATTTCCTACTAGAAAAAATATTAGGGAGATTAGAATATGTGTTTATTTTAGAAATCTCAATAAATCTTCTCTAAAAGACAACTATCCTCTACCCAAAATGGACCACATCCTGCAGAAGGTAGTTGGATCAGCAAGAATTTCTTTATTATATGGATTTTTTGGTTATAACCAAGTTCTGGTACATCCCGGTGACCAAGAGAAAACAACATTTACAACACCCTGGGGCACCTTCATGTATGTGAAAATTCCTTTTGGTCTGATGAATATTGGGGCTACATTCCTAAGAGCAATGGATTTTTCCTTTGTATATGGAATAGGTAGATTTATAGTCATTTATTTAGATGATATCATTGTCTTCTTAAAGACAGATGAGGAACGTTTTATCCATTTGAGGAGAGTTTTCGAAAAATGTAGAAAATTTGGTATCTCTGTTAACCCTAAGAAAACATTATTTGCTTTAGAAGAGGGAAAACTACTAGGACACATCATTTCAAAGTATGGTATAAAAATTGACCCTGGCAAAGTGGAAGCAATACTGAAAATAGATCCCCTAGGAACAAGAAAGAGGTTTAGTCCTTTATTGGAAAAATAAACTTCCTTGGAATATTTATACCAAATTTTGCTGAAATCCTAAAAGAAATAACAGACATGTTAAAGAAGGATACTGAAATTAAATGGCATAATAATGCAAATGATTCTTTCACTAAGGTCAAGAAAGACTTAACAACTACACCCATTTTAATAAGTCTTGATTTTACTAAATATTTCATGGTATTCTCTTTTGCATCTTATCTAAAATAGCAATTGTGTTGTTGCAGAAGAATGTTGAAGGACATGAACAACCAATTGCCTTTTCAGCAAAGCATTGAGAGATGCATCGCTGAAATACAACATCAAGGAAAAGGAGGCATTTTCATTGGTTAAGGTGATCAAGGATTTCAGGGTTTATATTTTTCACTCTCATATTATTGATTTTGTCCCTAGTGCAGTTGTCAAGGACATACTCATGCAAGCATATCCAAATTGTAGAAGGGGAAAATGGGTTGCCACCATTCTGGAATACATATTGAAATCAAAACAACAAATCTTATCAAGGGTCAAGGGTTAGTAAAAATCATGGCAGAGTCCAATTGTAATGTGTTAGACATCAATTTTATTGCAGAAATAGATGAATAGGAAGAGGAGGTGACTCCACCAATCTCAAAATTTTTCAGTACATCACCATGATATGCTGACATAATTTTTGTTTTAAAAAACTTATATGCTCCTCCTAGTTTAACTAAAACCAAGGCAATGTTAAAATGAAATCTTTGAAATTCTGAATTATTGACAATAGTTTATATTGGAAAGATGCTGGAGGAATGTTGCTAAAGTGTTTGTTGAAAGATGAATCCGATAGGGTCCTAGAGGAATTTCATCAGGGAGACTGTGGTGGCCATCTATATTGGAAATCTACAGTCAATAAAATCGTTAGAGATAATTTTTACTTGTCAACTATGTTCTATGATATACATAAAAAGGTCACCTCCTACCATCAATGCCAAATATTTGAAGGTAAAACAAAGATGCTACCTCTACCTTTGAAACCAATTTCAATAGAATTCCCTTTTCAACAATGGGGGTTAGAATTCATAGGTTAAATTGACCTTAGTTCCTTAGGTCAGCACAAATGGACTTTGACTGCAACGAACTATTTTACTAAATGGATAGAAACCACTCCAACTAGACAAGCCACCGACTTTGTGATCGTCCAATTTCTAAAAGGAAATAAATTGTCTAGGTTTGGCTGCCCTACTGACAATGTTTCTCCTTTCAATTCCAAAAAGAGGATAGATTTCTATAACAAATATCATATCAGGATGGGGCACTCTATTGCTTATTACCCTCAAGGGAATGGGTTAGATATGTCCTCAAAAAAGAGCTTCGTTAGAATTATTAAGAAATTATTGTTGGAGAACAAAATGTCATGGGACAAAAAATTAATCAATGCACTATGGGAAGACAACATTACTTCCAAGAAATCCATTGGAATGTCACCATTCTAGATAGTGTATGGGATATATGTTGTTTTCCCAAATTCTTTGGGGATTATAGTGTTGAAACTTCTGCAAGAAGCTCAGGTGAAGACCAAGGACATGCAAAGAAGGATCAACTAGACTATTCAGTTGCGACAATCAAGAGAAGAAGTCTATCATAAAACTCAAGTCGTTCAAGAAAACATTAAGAAGATTTATGATAGAAGGACAAAGGTAGATGATTTTCAACTCAATGATCTTATTTTGAAATGGGATTCCATAAATGAGGATAAGGGAAAACATCGTAAATTCAACAAGTTATGGAAATGACCTTTTAAGATTGAATATTTCAGGGGAAACAATGAATTTTTGTTAATCAATTTGAATGGAGAAGAGCTTTCAGGTGGACTAATGAATGACAGGCATCATAAGCATTACTTTACCATCATAAAATACCATTTTAATTTTTTATTGCAATAGTGCAGGTGACTATCAGCAGAACGTGAAGCATGTAGTGAAGGCCCTAAGCTTCTATTTGATGTGTTACCATAGATATGGATAACATAGAGGTGAAATAGTTCTATTGGAAGATCTTTGTAGCATGCCCAATGGACCAAGGCTACTAAATCTACATTTTTATTGGAACCTCACAAGGAGGATGCAATCCCCATTGGAGCCACTATTACGGTCCTATATTTCATAGGAGGAGTTGTTTTTACCTAATGATTTTATATTTGAAAAATGTAAATAATGTTTCATGTTTAAAATTTACGTCCAGAGGAATAAAAAATATATATACGAAAAAAAGATAAATAAATAAATTTTAGGGGACAGAAAATATAGAATAAAGAAAGAAATGAACAGAAAGAAAATAAAAAAGAAAAGACGAGACAAAAGAAAAATATATGAAAAGTGACCCCTTAGATGAGAAAGTCCAAATGCCACTAGAAAAAGTAGAAAATGCATGAAGACCTTCATTTAGAAATGTTTGTATATAAGTGTGCAACTTGTATAAATGCCACTTAAAAATTAATTGTTCATTTAATCATACTAATTAATCATGATTAAACTTGATCAAATAGGTTAGGTTAGGGAAATAAATCAACCATCTAGCTCAACCTTGGTTGAAATGGTTAGTTAGATTAGAGAAAAGTTAGCCAAACTGTCTAAACTTGGCTAAAGTTGGATTAAATATTTCAATATGTAATAATATATGTTGGTGCTAATGTTTGGTTTTTATTATAAGGTCAGAAAATGAAAAAATGATTTTTCGTCATGTGATATCTTGGGTGCATGATTCAACAGCCGTGATCTACCTTACCCGAATCAACAACGGGGGATCATTTTCAGCCCCCCAGTCCATCCTTTCATCATCGGTGGGGGGGCGGGGTGGGGAGGTCCAAAAAGTGGTAATCAAATACCTAGGCCCCATGCTACGTGGTGGCTACTCGTGACTTCGCACACCCCCCTCGACCTAAAACCACATATGACCACCCCCCACCTCTAAAAATCACTTTTCTCGCCTCCGCTCCTGCCAACTGTCCACCATGTCAACTCTCGTATCCTACTCTATGCTCTTGTCATCATGCCACTTGTCTCTCCCTCATTTGCCTATCAAGCTACACGTTACACAATAAACCCCTTACAATTTTCCTGTTGTGATTAGTTGTTTAATCATTTATTCCCTAATCCATCGGTTCTATAATAGACCCGGACACAACAACCACCAATCCAATCTCTATAAATAAACCCTAGTAAACTTGCATGGACCTTATTTGCACTATTGGTTGTTTGATTTATAAGTACTCATATCTCATATTGCATTTCACTTCCACCACCAACACCTGTCATTTCCTATAATTTAGGGCTAAAACTACCCAGCTAGGTAGCGTTCTAATTGAGTCTTTTTCCTCTCTTTTGTCTTTCCACAATTTATAGACATGGAACCCAAGAAAAAGGGTAAATCTACCAATCCCAAACCAAATGATCAAAATCCTATGTCTTCTTCCATCCTGGACCTTGACCATTTACCCTTAGCTGACCAGTATTACAAAATTCCTAACACTAAGTGTGAATTAGACTTCTTCAAATAGCACCATTGGTTGAAGCAAACATATATGTACCAGGGGGATGAAATAAATCTCTGGGAATCACTATTTCCCATGTTCATGTTTCCACAGGTCCACCACTTTCGTGATTTCATCATCTAGTGTCAAGCTAAATATAATCCAGTTCAGATAACCATTCTGGCCCATAATGGAGACATTCTTGTCACTATCTCACCAGAAAATATAAATCAAATGTTACTAATTCCTAAAAATGACTCTCTCAGTAAGTTTTTTGCAGCTTCCCTAATGGATTTATATCATAAACTCACTTTCCATCAAAGAGCACAAATATTTGAGATTTTCCTCCTAGAGGATGCTCAACTTCCCAAGAAAAGTCCCCCCTATCTAGCTTACATGTTCCCAGAAAAAACTAAATAGATCATCTCTTTAGTGTCTTGCCTTTTAGGGTACCAGTCATACCAATGGATGGATGAGCATATTCTAGGTTTTATTTCCAATTTTTTTAGGGAGTTGTTGATGCTTCGAAAATCGTTGCATCAACATCGGGGAAAACCACCCGGTCCAGACCTTAATGCAACTCCTTTTTCGTTTGGGATGGTGGCTCCGACTGGATATAATGGGACCAGTTTCCCAATGATGAATAAAAATAGGATGAATGAGTGACTGGTTTTCTAATAAGTGATAATGGATGGATGACTTAATCTAAAGAGTGAAAATACAAATAACTATTCTATCCCGGGAAATTTCTATTCTTAAGTGCAACGTTTGATGATCTTTGTTCATCAATAAGCATATAGATGACTCTATTTGATAAACATAGACATTCATTCATATAATAATTGCTTTGTTCAAATAGTTGAACAAAGTAATTAATAAAACATTGTTACACTTGTCTTCTATATATTACTGATACATGTATGACTGAAAGAAAAGCATCCTGTAAACATCCAATAGTGGAAAGTATAAATATTGTTGTTGAAGCACATGCATATATTCAATAATAGCAAGAGTAATCAAATAACAATTCACATAAAAAGAATGAATTTAGACATAGATAGTAGTACGATATGTGCTGCAAATCATTCCCAACATCAATCGCAATTCGAATTCCTTCTTTCAACTCAGAGATACTTTCAAACAAAGGCAGTAGTGCACATCCACATAAAAGCTTCGTTGTCAAAAATTGGAATAATTTGGCCTAGACTTTATAAAAAAATATACCTGAAGTATAGTAGTGCAACTTCATGTTTGAGTCTTATACAAAAACTGAGGACCCTTTCTAAATGCATGAAAGGGTCTATAAATACTTAATTAAACTAACTAACTACAAAATTAAAAATGTTATTTAATTAGCATAACTTGATCTTGAATATCTCCTTCACAGCAATTTGGTAGTCGGCAACATGATTCACTCTGGCTATTTTTCCTTTGATCTGAGTTGGCATATCGCTAGCATCGGTTTCACTTCTTGAGGGCGGCTGAGACAAGAATTGAGCTTAGCCAAGTATGTGGCATCATGTATATCGGGAATGATACACCCGATTGCATATGTTAGACACTTGAGGGCAGCTCTCTGGCTGTATGGTTTTACTAGGAACAACCAATAGGTGTCCCAAGTTAAACTTTGAATACCTGTAATCAACCTCCCATTCTTTTCCAGCTCTTGATAACATGATTGCTCCAATGTTTTAGCCAATAGCAATTTACCTAGTGTACATTGAGAGATCATATTAGATAAATAGAGAGTATTGTTAATTAATTCAATCAAATTACTTGTGGATAATTTGCAGCTAGAAACTGCTCTCTCTGCCTTCATCAATTGGGACTGCCATTCCAAGAATAGGATTTCTTTATGTGATTCTAGGATTTTAGGCAAATTTGCTGCCTGTCCGTCACTAGTGTCCTACCAAGTAAGAAAATCTGTTAAGGTCTCATCGGCCTGCTCTAAGTCCTATCTAGCATCGATTGATTTATCGATTATTGATGCTGTTATGTCACACAAGGGTTCAACTTGAGCAATTTTATGACACAATAGTCTTATTTGTGTTACCAATGCCTTATTAATCTGTAGTGCTTTTGTCCTGAAATCGGCAGGCTGTGGAAGACACTTGAACTTCTCTATTTGAAGTGATAATTGAGCAATTTGCTCATCTTTTGTCTTTACCATTAGTTCATTGATCATCTTCAATATTGCCAATGCTTCTGATAATTCTTTCTTCCTTTGAATCGCGCTTGAATTTACCCTCTATTTCTCTTCAAGTAGCTGCTTGTTCAGTTGATTATTTAACTGTTGCTGAGTTGACAATTGTTGTTCTAATTGTTCAGCTTTTTGTTGTGCCTCTGATAGCTGTGTTTGTAAAAAAATGATTGCCTGGTATTTTTCTTTTAGAAAATTACTCACTTCTGATGCCTTGTCCATGGTGGCCGCCGAATAGGCTCCGGCATACTGGGACAACTTTGTTAGGTCATTGGAAGGATCGAACTCCTCCTTCCAAACTATGTTGGTTGTCTCTCTTTGTTCAGGGAATAGGGAAGGTTGATCAATCCTTCTCCTTTTCCGCTGTCACTTTACTACAACCCTATGTTTTGGGCTATAAAAGACATCCAATGGAGGTATATCCTCCACCTTCAAAATGATTTGATCCAAAGGATCTTTCAGAATTATTTCTAAGTCTGTACTAGGGGGTAGGCCGCTGGTTCCTTCGCTTGGAACCTCTTTTGATGCTATATCCTGTGTATCTGTCGCTTTGGATGTATCAACATCTTTTGAGCTTTCCAGATTGCTTATTATTGAGTCGAATTGCTGCCATTCTTGGAGCAATTTCGGGTCAATCTAGGTATCGACATTCACATCCTTGCTGCTCTTATCCTGCTCCTTTTTCTATTCCTCCTCATGTATTTTATCTTGCTCTTTCCTTCGTGCTTCCTCCTGCTCTTTCCTCTGGACTTCTTCAAAAATTTCTGATGTAGTAGGAGGTTCGTCGGTAAGTCACTGTTCAGGCTCGCTTGATTGTGTCATCGGGGCAGTAGCTAGTAAATCTAGAGGTAGAGTTTGCAACCTCTGCTCTCTGCATTTGTTGAATTCCACTAACCCGTCATCATGATATCTCATTTTTTCTAGTGTTTGAACCTGAAATAATGACTCCGCCGAAGAAAATAGGTCATCAAACTCATCTTCTTTATGTTCAAACTTAGTTAGTTTTGCTTGTTCTAGTACATTATAGACGATTTTCCTTGGATCAAATCGTCTATTAGGAAGAGTGGCGAGATTCAGTATATTTATCTTTTTTGCTTATTTCTCTACATGCTTATAGTCATGCAGAGTGTAAACACCACACCTTAGAGGAAAAGGAGGCCAAACTTGCTTCTTTGAATTCCTCAGAGTCTTGGTCGCTCCTGCGAACGTAAGTTGATATGCTATCTCTCTAGCCAATAGTTTGTCGAGTATGTACAAGGGGAGAACTTGAGGCCTGGCATGGCTGTCGAAAACTCTTATATATGTAAATTTATCCTCTCCGAACCAGTTTCCTAGGGCAGTTAAGTCAATCTCTGCTTGTGAGGAAATCTTAGGAGCAGGCTTGTCAAAAATTGCATAGTAAATGGGCAACATAAATCCATTGCAAACTTGATATAGGTGGTCTTTATAATGGGCTTTCCACAACTTCTGGTGAGAGATATGAATCGGCATGGGGGGTCCTGTGGAGTCCATCTCCACCCCAGCACAGGAAATTCGGAGTTAAAACAAAAAGTATCTAAGATGTAGGCACTATAATAAAATGGAGGAATAAACCTATCAATAACGCGAGTTTTATTTCTGAACTCAAGAATAGCAGTTGCTAACTTATCAGATAATATATTTCCCCAATCCATTATTTCGCTATTGACTGCTGCTTCCATTAAAGGTACCATCTCTATTGAGAATTTTGAGGAATCATGCAACCCCCAAATCCTACACATCATCGCCCCAGCGTAACAATAAGGAGAACATAATGAATCGACAGAGTACTTACTCGAGGACTCATGCTTGTGTTTTGCGGGGTTCTGTCTCCATTCCCGTATAGGTGTTGATTCAGTTTCATTTTCATCTCTGAACTTCTCCAGAAATGCTTTGTTATACTTCTTCTCTGGTTCAGGCAAATGGTACATTTGTCTCAAATCATTGGGTTGAAATGAACCGAAGACTCTCCCGTCGACTGTCCAAAATGTTTTGTTTGTAATTAGGATTTCCTCAACTGCCCACCTTACTACATCTGTGTATGGAAGAATTTTCTCTCGAGCCACTATCCGGTGTAAGTAAGAATCGGATAAATCCTTTAGGGTAGCCTCGGACTTTCGGTTCGAACCTGTTGTAGCTTGTACTGATACTGCTTCAGGCTCTTCAGCTTCAACTAGATTATAGATGCTCTGCCAACTAGTATTGTTGAGACCAAGACATGTAGTGTCTGAGATCAATTTGTTTTTTACTTGGTCCGGGATCGGCAGTAGATTGTCCTGTTACTGCGGAAGCTGAAGCTATTCCAAATTTTTTAGATTTCTTCCCCATTTGGCCTAAATTTGCTGCTTCGGAGGAGCTTTGTGCAGGAGATAAAATGAACGTAATGCAGAGAATAGGTGGTGCAAACCAAGTATGAAAGAGTTATATCAATCAATGAATAATGAAGGATTAAAATAATATTGTCGCGGATACAATCTCTGAAGAGATTTTGGCATAACTGCTCCATTAATTGGCCATTTAAACCTGTCAATCATTCAAATTCTCATCATATCGTTTATTCGCCGAATAATTCATTTAAACATGGCTTTGATTTTTTGGCGGTTGATCACAAGTGAATCACTATCGGGAATAGAAAGGCTTTTAATAATAATTTAACATAATATACCCAAGCCTTTACAATCCTTTTTGAAATTCGCGCTTAGCTTTATCACAATCGAAGATCGGAGGAATGCTCGAGTATTTTTATTTGTGTCATCGCGAAATCCCTGATCGCCGATAGCGATAAAGCTAATTCACATCGGGAGTTTTTAGAAGGGAGCCTTTTGTTGCATGTATGTTATATTCCCCGATCGCCGATAGCGATGTCTCATCGGAGCATAGAGAGAGGGTCTTTTGTTACAATCGCTTACTTTTCCCGATATCCGATAGTTATTCGCTTGTCGCATCAGGGCAAACCAATGGGTCTTGTTATGCATCCTTTGTTATTGCGATATGCGATCTTGCGATCTCTTTATCGCAATAATAAAGAATTATTCATTTATTTTTATAAGACCGATTTATGTTCACTCAAAAGGTTTATAATATATTATTTATTTTCGAACTTTTTTAGGAATGATAATTTGATACCAATTTTGTTCATAAATCTAAAAGGGACCCATTTCATATTATAGTTTGAAAGTAAAAATTTTATGAAATGGGGGGTTGTTGTACAGCACAACAATTGGCGATTCGCTAGGAGAAACAATTATCTTTGAGAAATGTTGAAATACTTAGACTTTCTTTATATAGAAATCTTATCAAAGAGGAAAATTCTAATATAACTAGGTATACATACATTCTGAATCTAATAAGAGTTATTTTTGCTAATTTCTTCTCTTGTTAAAATTAAATACATTCTAAGTTTTAAATTGGCCTTTATTGGTTGATAATGATAAAACAAAGAACCTTTCCAACTTAGCCTTTTTAATGACTCCTTTGTAATAGGTAGAGCCTCTGCTGCCAGCAAACGTTCATAGTTTCGACAGGGATACCTTTTAACCATTTGACTGTCCATTATTCCATCCATTTCAGAGCATGATTAAAAGAATGAATCCAAAAATATGCTTTCATATTTTGTATTTCCTTTTATTTTCTATTATTTTGTCAGATAAAAATCCATTGTCCTAGTTTGGTGGCCAACTGTTTGAAAATGCCATTCACTAGTTGTAATCTAACCGAACAAGCTGGCTCGTAATGAGACCCCTTGTCTTATGATTATAAGCCATTACCCTATTTTGGTATGCAATGTTGGTAATGTTAGTGAAACTATTTCCCAATGATCATGGTAAGCAGGCTTGTAATAAGACCCCTTATCTTTTATATAAAATATTTTAGAATTACACTCTGAGTAATCATAAACTTTGATGAATGGGATGGACAATTTTCTCCTTAAGGGAGAATGGATGACAGGGTAAGAGTTGAAGATGCTAAGATTGAATTAGTTTCTGTTTTGATATTGATAACCTTTTTGTGGCCATTTTGAAAACATTAAAATGATTTACAGTACTTCTAAATCTTGAGAAGGTTTCACAAAAATGAAATGGGGTTTCAGAACGTGAATATACCTAATTTCCTAGAAATTGTCCTTTTGTTTAAGGCTTCTATTTTAAAAGTAAATATCAAAACTACTTCTTTTGAGCAACTTTTTCAGTATAGCAAAGGCCAAAGGGAGATATCTTACAACTTTATTTCCTAATAATCCTAAAAACTACAAATTCTGCTGAAATTTGAATATTTACAAAAGGAGAAAGGGTTACCTCCTCAATTGAAGAATTTCTTTAAGATGAGGCCATTAACAAGAAGAGAATCCCTCTTTCCTGATAGATCTTGTAATATGAACATAGAATGGCCTATCTTCTTATTGATCTGAAATGGTCCAAGCCACATTTTCTGGAACTTAATGTGTTTTCCTTTATCCTCATGGGCTTTGTCCCATTTCAGAAGTAGATCACCAACTTGTAATTGTTTTAAACTGGATGAAGTTGAATCAAAAGATGACTTGATAATTTGCTGATGTTTTGCATGAGTAATTTTGGCCTTTTCTCTTTCTTCTTCTAATTTTAAGATTTGATCATGTCTAAGTTGAATAGAAGAAGGGGGGCTTTCTTCAATAAACTGAACTAGGGCTAGAGAAGGAAGCAATAGATTGGTTGGTAGAACTGCTTCTTTCCCATATACAAGATTGAATGGAGAAGTAACTATGGAAGCCTTCTGTGTTATTTTATCAGCCCATAGTGCAAATATCAAAGATTTATGCCATTTTTTATGATTCTGCTCAATAGTTCGCTTAATAATTTTAACTAGATTTTTTTTCGTAGATTATGCTAAACCGTTACCCCGAGGATAGTAATTTGCAGAATATTTCAATTTAAATCCTCTTTTAATAGCGAACTCAAACATAGAATTCCAGAGAAATAAGATGCATTATAAAAAACAAGAGCATTTGGGACACCAAACCTGGTAATTATGAATTGGTCTATAAACTCTATAATTACTTCAGAGTTTGTTGTCCTTAAAGGAATTTCTTCAACACACTTAGTAAAGTAATCAGTAGCAGTAAGGATATACTTATGTTTTTTGGAGGACTGTGGAGTTATTTCCCCAATGATATCCAATCCCCATTGCTCGAAAGGTTGATCAATGTTGACTGGTTGCAAAGGGAAAGCTGGTTTTCTTTGTCTTCCACTGGAGATTTGACAACTCTGGCATTTCCTTACATATTCGTGAGTATATCTAAATAGGGTGGGCCAATAATATCCAACATGAATGATTTTGTGGGTTGTTGTATCAACTCCAAAATGTCCTCCTGCTGGTCTGTCATGTAGCTCCTGCAAAACCTTTTGCGCTTCAGGTTTTTCTAGGCATCTTA
>APFE031315458.1:0-14064 GCA_000404065.3 Pinus taeda | reverse complement strand
AAAAGAATCTGATTTTCAAATACACATTGAATAATATAGTGGTTGTTACAAAAAAGAGCTTTGTCATTCATGATGTCATGGTCAATTACCAAAATAAGTGAAATCTTATTAAATTTACCATGGATAAGTTAATGCAAGCATTCAATTCATTTGAAGTGTATCTCTTGCTTTGTATACAATGCATGCTTAAAACCATCATAGAAGTTATTTGTATCATGTTTGTAGATAATTTGTTTAGTGACCTTCCATATTGTATATTAAATAGATGTTAAAACGAATTCATGTTTCCAACAATAACCAACATGAACTTTGACTTGGGCGTAAATAAATGTTTACTCTACTCCACACTCTCCCAATTGATAGAGTTAGGACCACAACGGATGACTTTTTCTGAATGCCTCAATCTAATTACTACAGCCCTAGTATTTTGGCAACATCAGTAGCTTCTCAATGCCTCCCCTCGTCACTCATCGCCTTCAAGTCATTAGAAAATTCAAAAGTTGTACAACACGCCTAATAAGACTATGACATGCTGATTTTAAAAAATTCAATAGAAATGCATATAATTTGGTGGAATGAAGAACATAAGAGATGGTGTCTAGGGTGCACATGGGCTACAGGAAATGAGAACGAGGGAATTCGAATTTGCCACTTTCAACTTCCTGCCTAGATAGTCTACCTGTGATTGGCCATTATTGGAGGATGGGTTGTGAGCAATTGCCAGTGAGTTTTCCATTAATTATTATTGTTTTCTTTTTGTTTCATTAAATTCATATTAATAAACTATTTTAGGGATTCTGTTATAATGATTTGTTGGGTGTATTTGGTGATATTATATTGATAGCTTCGTGTCATTTTTTTGTTTGTAGATTTTATATTTGAGTTTGAATTTTATTAAAAGGGTTTAAGAAAATTTAATAGTCTATTTAAAGTTTATTTAGGTTTATTTTTAAATTTCTAGAATCTCTTTTGTTTACAATTTCAATTTAAGTCCCCATAAATATTAGGTGAAAGCCATTTTAATTCTTTTCATTGCACATAATAATGTGATAGAATTTATTTTATTCTTTTCCCCATTTTATTGTAAATTATTTCTCAAAATTTTAACAATGTAATTATTTTTCTCTATCTTTATTATTAATACCTATTTTCTAATGTATTTGCATGGAGATGGAGAGTGAAGATGATTTAGAATTACAATTTGTAATTTTTTGTTTATTTATATGTAAATTATATTATTATTTGTAAACAATCAAAAACTATATTGATAAGATTTCTATTTATTTCACAGAGGGGAGTTTCCCTCTCTCTAATACCTCAAGATAGCTATGGATATGGTTTTATGTGAGGTATGCCTAGTGCAATTATGGTTATTTTGTTCTTATGTTTTTTTCTCTCTTCTTAAAGAAATTTACAGAAAACAGTTGGGAATGTAGTAAAAATTATAAAATGGTGATAATTTTTTTAAATAAATTGATATTGGTAATGAATGAACAATGAAACTTTAAACAAAATAAATAAATAATTAAATTGAACTTCCTTCTTCCACAATGAACTTTGGTTTTACAACTTCTCTTCCTCATTGATCAAACCTTAAGCTTCGTGAATCTATGATTCATTTGGTAGTCACATTATTCCTTCAATGGTGATGCATTTAGGGCCAACTTGGTCCAATCTCACACTTCCCTCCAATAGTCCACATGTGTCCAATACAAAACTTTACAACCTAGACCTCTGATTCAATTAGCAAATCAACATCAACAAGAGGATACACATACCTTTCTTTCCAACACACTCCTGGTCCTCTTGTCCTCAAGATCTAAGCTTCTCGAGATATGGTTAGGCCACACCATCAACCCTAAATAGCTACTCCAAACTATATTTCCATTCTCCAAAGAAATTCTCTTGTTTTGATTTCCTTTCTAGACTTCCAAAGAATTATTTTGGGTGTAAGGAAACTCCTCAAAATACCCTACAATTATTTGTATCACAACAACAAGTGATCTGAACTATCTAGAAAGGAAGACGCTATTGTTTATCTACCTTTCTCCTTGGATTAACTGTTGCTAAGCTAGAGATGTTTTACACACCCTCTCGACCATCAAAATTATGCCTCCAACATGATGTTGTAGAAGCAATTCCCTATGGCCTATATAGAGATCTGAACACTGCACAAAAGTAGCAAATAAAATTACTCAAGGTTAGCTTAGAGCTGCAACCTTGTTCATGATGGCTATCCACACCGAAACATAAGAGAAGCTCCTGCACATATTGTGCCAAAGTCATCCTGCTTGTTAGCTAGTTATCTACCTCAAGTTCAGTATCTATCTCGAAGGTATACCTAATTTTATTTTCACTTTCGATGTGCTCTAAATATGCAACAATTAACTTCTATTTATATGCACACACATGGCTGCATGATTTTTTCCTTGCGGCATATTTTAGCCCAAGTTGACCTACCCAACTAGACAAATTAACCACCAACCACATATAAAAATTAATATCTCTTATTAGATACCTCTATTTTGAGTGAATTTAGCTACTCTTTTCTCCTCTAGATGTCCTGTAACACCTACAAGTGTCAAATCACTCAAAGTCTAGTTGTTTTTTCCTAATTAATTTAGGTACAAAACCCCAAGCTTGGGTTCCAATGCCATATCAATTTTGTTTCTCTTCTTCATCCAAACATCCATCACTAGGGCTTCAAGTTCTTCCCACGCTACTAAATCTCCACAAACTCTTTAGATATAGATCCACAAGAGTTTTCATATTAGACTACAATTGACCATATGCTTATAGAACTAAGTTAATAGGCTAGCACACTATTCCCAATTCCACCACAAGTTTGAGAAGGGCTGGGGGATATAATTTTATGCTTTTTAGACACTAAAAAATAAGAAGAAAGGAAAGAAAAATTATACCCAAGGCCATTAAAATTTTACATCTAAGTACCTATCATAGAATCTTCTAAGCAGATTGCAAGTTAAGACTCACAGTGTTTGAACTTGATTCACACATCGACATATAATACCAATTGACAAGAAATTTTGATGGGTATTTAATTACAAGGCCCACAATACCTACATAATTTAGACTCAATTTCCTAAGTAGTGTTGGAGCATACCCAAGAAAAGTGTATAAGTAGCAAAAAAGCATAGAATTGCAACAATTTTTAGCATCGCCTATTGGAAGAGATACCTTGTAGTAACTTGGACATGTCAAAGATGTATTCATTGAAATAAAAACATAGAAAATGATGGTAGATCAGAAAATACAGAAACATCAACAATTCACTTCAACCAAAGTTAGCATATAAAATGGAAGTTCGAGATAGACAGAATTGGGGACAGTTGAGTGATTGCAATGAGAAAACAAAAACTCTAGACATGAAATTTACTTCTAAATCACCCTGTGTGACTACCACAACAATTGTTGAATAAAAGGATTACCAAGATAAAATGTCATTCATTCAGGCTGATACTCAGGAAGTCCCATATAATAATACTATGTGAGAATATATATTAAAGGAAATTCTAGAGGAAACTAATTTACAAATAGATGTTACCTCAACCTTACCTACAACTAACGAAAAAGTTCCTATAGTAGAGTCAAATACACCCAACACTTGAGCTCCATAAATAAAGAAAGGCTAACAGAAACATCTATTAAGAAACCTGACCAAAGGCAGCAAATATTTGAAGCACTAGAAAATTCTATCAGAGAAACAAAAGAAAAATAAAAGAAGGATATTGGATAGTAGCAATATTTAGTAGAGACAACAACAAAAAATGGTATATCTAGTTAGAATGTTAGAACTGGGATATAAAGTGCAACTATTAGAACATAAATACTAGTTGATCAAGAATTGTTAAGGAGCATATCACTAGCCAACAAGGTAGAATATTTGAAATATTTAAAAGCATTTTATACCCATGAAACTATAGTTGTATGGAAACGGTCTATATTTTATCAACATCATCAAGTGCTTGCACCATCTACTTATCAAACAACACTCCCTATGACTTCAACACCAGCACATCCAATACCACAATCATCTCGATCATCGTCCTGACAATATAAATTCAATTTCTTTGAGCTAAGATTTTAGGATGCGGTCTCTCTTCTGAACAACAACATCGCACTCAGGAAATTGAAGTTAAAGGTTTCAATCGACCGGCCAAGGAAGGGAAAAGAATAATAATTCACATTTTAAATCTTGTAGATGTAATTCAAGAAGTTCTCATCACCCCAGAACTAGATCTCCTAATTAGCCAACACCTTTCTTGATGAACTTTTATTTCTTTATAAAGATTTACATTTTTTAGTTTATGGTATATCAAATTTTGTAAGGCTCCAAATCTTCCCTTCTTTGTCACAAAGAAGATACTAAGGGTAGGGGAGATGTTGGAGGGGCTAGTCGGCTTAGTTGACGATCCCAAGCAATTCTAGAAATGATATTATAAAGTTGATCAACTCTCTAGTTGAGTCAAGGTTCTAGAAATGTATGCATCATTGTATCTTTTGTGACTAGCTTCTCAAGAGAATATAATATAAAGTAACACTTTTTTAGTTCTTTGCTACATCATTTCTCTTCTTATATTACTATGTTCCTTATCTTCATGTGATTTCTTCTTTTCCTTTCTACTAGTAACTAATGGTCATTATCTACTACACTGCAAGTATATATCAATTTTTTTGGAATATTTTTCTAAACTATAAAATATTTTTAAATATTGGCGCATCTTTCACTGAATTGTAAAATGCTGCAAAATATTAGCGAGTCATTCACTTGATTATAAAATCTTGTAATTTATTGGTGAATCCCTCATTTAATCTTTACACAAAGTTATTTTTCCTTGTTATGCATTGATTCTTTCATAGAAAAATAATTATCCAAATATTAAAATATATTTTTGATGGTTATTGATCAATTAATAAATATATTTTAGGAAAAACATTAAAATATATGAAATCTAATGAAATAGATATACACTCAATGGGAAAGGTAATACTTTTCATTAAGAAGGAGATACTTGTTCAATATTACACATTCTTTAGGATAGGTAACACCTACATCACCTCCTATTGCAACTCTTTTACTAAAAATGTTCATATTTTTATTATATATGTACAAATTCCTCAGTTCTCCTTGTGATCAAAAGAAGCCATGAAGGTGAAACAAACTTGGAAATGCATAAGAAAGTTTAACAAAATAAAAGAAGAATTCATTGCTTCTTTCACTAAACTGCAATATAAGTACATTTATGCATCCTAAATTATCTTTCATCATTCCAAAGAAAATGTCTCATGAAATGTACACGCCCTTCACATTGAGGATTTTCGTGAGTACTATGTCAAAAAGCCTTGCAACATGCAAACATTAAATGACCCACAACTTTATTTCTTGTTAGTTATTCCAAATATAATAGGTTTATTCAAAAATGTCTCATGTTATTCTTCTCTTTTACTTACTTAATTCTTTCACATATATTTCCACAACAGCGCCATGTATTTTCTTTCTTCTCGAAGGGTCCTATTTAGTAACTTTTATGAATTTTTTAATCTTGGTTAATGCAATATGTATAATGGGTTTAGTGTTTTGATTCTTATCATAATTTGATGGCTATAGAAATTTTCCATCCATTTAATTATATGGTCACAATAGTTATAATAAAACCAATAAATAATTTTATAGTGAGAATATTCTATATATATTATATTTTAAATTAATTTTCAAACAACTATTTTAATTAAATTGAGAAGGAATAGATATCATAACTACATTTTAAATCAATCTCAACCTTCTATTAATCACTAACATTTAAAAAAAATAATTATTGATTAATGAATCTCTAGCATCAACCTATTGATCTTTGATAATTAAATTAAAATTATAGAAATCCTATTATAAGGTATACACACTATCAACATAACAAAATTAAGGAATCATAAATATGTTTTCACAAATTTATTTATATGTATTTCAGATTTATAAATTATGTATTCAATGTTTTTTAATCACTAATATTTATATTAATATACATTAATATATATATATTTTAATAGGATTTTTTAAATATTTTTGTTTTGTTTTGTTCTTGTTTTCATTTTGTCTAATCAATTGTAAGTTAAATTTTGAGGCTTTGTATTGAAATATAAGGCGTTGTTGAGTTCAATGCAATGGCTTTCACTGACTTTCATTGATACGAGTCTATGAAATAATTTTCTATTAAAATTATGCAAATCTCGAATGCATTTCCATTTATTTCTTTAGGAATGGAATTTAAAGGATACAAACCAAAATATATTAAAATAATTACAGACATATTAATGTTTCTCTAACTTCATTATTTAACCTTCCACATGATTTGTAATAGAGTGTATTAAACTATAAAATTATATTTTTGATGGTTATTGGCGAGTTAATAAATACATTTCAGGAAAAACATTAAAATATATGAAATCTAATAAAATAGATATACAATAAATGGGAAAGGTAATACTTTTCATTAAGAAGGCGATAATTGTTCAATAGTACACCTTCTTTAGGATTGGTAACACATACATCACCTCCTATTGTAACTCTTGTACTAAAAAATTTCATATTTTTATTATATATGTACAAATTCCTTAGTTCTCCTTGTGATCAAAAGAAGCCATGAAGGTGAAACAAACTTGGACATGTATAAAAAACTTTAACAAAATAAAAGAACGATTCATTGTTTCTTTCACTAAACTGAAATATAACTACATTTATGCATCCTAAATTATCTTTCATCATTTCAAAGAAAAAATCTCATGAAATTTACACACCCTGCACATTGAGGATTTTCGTCAGTACTATGTCAAAAAGCCTTCCAACATGCAAACATTAAATGACCCACAACTGTATTCCTTGTTAGTTATTCCAAATATAATAGTTTTATTCAAAAATTTCTCATGTTATTCTTGTCTTTTACTTACTTAATTCTTTCATATATATTTCCACAACAGCGCCATGCTTTTTCTTTCTTTTAGAAGGGTCCTATATAGTAGCAAAAATTTCAAGGATGGAAATTTATTTTAAAGCTTATAAACCTTGTTTAACATTAGTACTCCCTAATATGCATAATGTAAAATTTATAATGATATTTTCGTAAAATTATTGAGATCTCTAATGATTTTCAAGTTAAAATAATTTTAAAGTATAAACTTTGAGCAAATAAATAAATAAATAAATGTCAAAATCAACAAGTACTTTTTATTTTTTATTTTGAAAAGACATGGAATATTAACCCACTCTAAATATTATGCCCAAAAAAATTCTTTACTACGTGGAAAATTATCGGGCTTATTTACATTGGAACATTGTTTATTATACCAAGATCTCTAGACTATCCATAAATATTATCTCATTTCTCGCTCTACTTAGTCTTGCCCTTTCCTCTTCAAGGGTGATTTAATTCGCAAAGAATGAGAAGTCAACACGTTTCTTTTGTTATACCTAACTACTTTAAGCATTAAATATGTTAATTGAGTACCGTACTAGATATATGTGGGATTTACCACTTCCTTGTTTGTATGGGTCTATAGCTATGCATAATAATTTATAACTTATTCTTTATCTCCTTTTATTGTTGGAATAATTTTCTCCTTGTTCACATTCACTAGCAATCTAATAAATATATTGTTCCTTATTCCCATTCGCTAGAAAGGCCCCTTTATTCATGTAGAAAAGTTGTTAATTTGTGTGCTCCTATGAGTTTTCATTATGCTAATGAAAATAAATGTACGAAGAATTGTGTTGATGATGACATTGGAATGTGTTGGTTGCACTTATTGAAAAGTAAATCTCAATCTTTCAAAATTTTTAAGGATTTTCATGTATAGATTGGATATGGATATGAAGCATAATCACATATTGGCTCTCTTCAGATAACGTACTCTAATGAATATGAAAAATTTCTTTGAAAGCATGGCATTCAACATCAGAGCATAGTTGCATACAATTCTCAACAAAACTATGTAGTCAAAAGAATGAACATTACTACATTAAATATATTTTACTCAATGAACATTTTCAAAAATAGAACATTGATGTTTTGGGATGATGTGATTCTATGTGAAATTTATGGTAAAACATTATGTCCATCTCATGCTCTTAGAAAAAGCCTCCTTGTAAAATGTGGTATGGATGAAATCCTTCGGTAAGCCATCACAAGGTCTTTGGTCCCTCTACATTCGCTTATGTTTGTTATAGTATAGCCATTTTTACATATTGGGTATATCATTGTAACTATTTACTTCTAACTTTTTGGTTGCGATGTGTCATACGTTGGTCATGGTTCCCTTCAAGGATTTCAACATAGTTTCTATTTTTCTCAACGATTTCTAAATGAACTACCCTTCATACATGGAGTTCCTTCCAATATTATAAAATATTTTTGAGTATTTTAACTCTATAATTAAATCGTAACTCGATTCTCATCTCGGTATAATTTTTCTTCGTACAAGCATATATGTATAATACTAATGTTATTACATCTACAACAAAGTATTAGATTGAAGGATGCCATCTATATTACTAAGGTTAGACTCTACTTATCTTAAAACCCTCTATAATGTTCTTTGCTTGATTAATTTAGAGTGATTCCAATCCAAAGTAAGGAATTCCTTTCTATGTGTGTAGGTTAATCTACAACTAACTTGGGTTATCTTGTGACATTGTTGTGGGGTCAAGATTTATGCAAGTTTTTTTGTATACTCTTTGGCCTTCAAGTGCTTATTAAACACCTCCTCTTTATAGGGTTTCAGTGTCGGTTCTAATTTTCACTTGACGTTGGATACAAGGCAATTTGATGTTGTTTGAGTATAAATAAAACCCATAAGTAGCTAGATCTTTTCCCAAAAGGTGCGACACTCAAAAAAATGCATGTATATCGATTTCAATTCAAGTGATTTATCCTCTCTCTGTTAGTGAGAATATTTAATTATGAGAAAATAGTGTTGGTTGTCATATGGCCCCAAAAATGTAAATATTTCTTTTTATTCATAAGAATAATTTATACAATCTATTTACTTGTTACTTTGTGTAATGAAGTCATTCCATCAAAGTTTTACAATACTATGATATTTTTCTATTTATATTCTATGAGGACATATTAGATATTCGTTTCAACTCTATATATTTTGTTTCTACATAATGATTTTATATAATTTACTATTACTATCATTTTATTTGAAGAAGAAATATGAAAATTAGGCAAGAGGTGTGTTGAACACTTGCCATGGGAGTTTGTGAAATTTTTCCTTTAGGCCCTAGTAATACTTTACCCAAGCTGCTTGTTCCATGGCCAATTGATATGATTCCATTCCTCTGATCTATAGCAAGCTAAAATAGGTATACATTTTTTTTTCTACAAGTTAAACTATGTATAAATTTATTTTTCTTACCTCCAGTAGTTATTTTCTGTAGTAGCTTACAAGAAACTATACTTTTATAGGTGAATAAGTGTTAGTGTGCATGTTTATATATTTATCCATTAAAACAAGATTGTTTAATTTATTTTATAATATCCTTTTGCATATTTGCACACATTCAAGTGTATTATGTTTTAGAATATAATTATCTAAGATTTTCTTGTTGGAAATAAGTTAAAGTGTATTTAATTCCTCTAACCAAGAACTATCTTTCCAATTAATTCCCCCAAAGCTCTATCTCCTAGTTCCCAGGAGAAAAAAAACGTAGTCATTTCCCAATTGACATTTCCTTGACCCTTAGGAGCATCTTTCAACTTTTGTGGTATGAGTACAATCATTATTTCCCAATATACCCTTATCTTTTATACAACCCATTTTATCTCCAACAATCTGTTTGAGTTTCACCCATGGAATTTTTATTTTCAATAATGTGTTTTCTTGGTATTGATGTGGCCCGTCCATGTGGCCCTGCCTCGACTTACTCCACCCGGTACCTTCCGGATTTGGTGAATTGATTTTGTTTGATTTTCAATCGGCTGTGGTTGATCCGATCATTTATTGTACCTATACTTGGTTGACCTACCCCTCGTACCTCGCTTCTCCTCCAGCCTACACCTGTCCGCCTCGATTAGGGGTTAACCCTAATCCTCCGTTCCGGTTTATGGTCGATTCTTTTTGCGCTTTTGGTCATTTGTGTTAGGAACTCGACGCTCTGCAACTGGTTTCTGGTTCGGCTCTGTATTTGGAGAAATTTGTCTGTGTGTGGTCGTGTTTGATGATTTTATTGTCGGAGGATGTGGTTTTCCACCGTGGTTTCGTCGGTACCTCTGTTACTCGGTTGCTTTGGTAAGTTTGCTCTGGTTCCGCGTCTCTGTCAATGGTTTTCTCTCGGGTTTCCCTGTTAACTTGCTCCTTAGCTAAGTTTGCTGGTATGTTGGTGAATACATGGTATTTCTCTAGTTATTTCCCGCCTCGACGACCTTGCTTTGCTCCAGAACAACGTGCATTCGAGGACCTGTTACTCTCGGCCTCGGCATTCAACTCTTCCAAACAGTAAGTTGATTTTTCCCTGCTATAGTTTCATTTTTGTTTATTGAATCTCGGCTAACCTCTCTGGCTCCTCTGTGGTCAGGTGGGTTCTCGGCATCATGGCGTCTGCTCCCTTTCAGGTAACAATCTTCTCCCTCGTAACCCCTACTCATGCATTTATTTCTTTTCTTTCTTCTGTTAAAGCTTGGCACTCAATAAGTCACGGGGTTTTTTTGTGTTTCTTTCCGAAACCCTAACTCATGCATTTGTTCTATTGACTGTTGCAGGTGGCGGCACTGTGGGTGTCTGCAATAACCGGTGGCCTCGCGTTCCCGGGTAGTTCTGCGTCTTTTCTGTTTGTCGTTTGTCCTGATATTTCGTCTGCCTGTAACTAGATATGATATCGGTCTTTTAGAAAAAGGATTTCTGTTGTTTTTGGCCTTACACGGCACTGTCTGTTTGCATTAGTCTGTTGTAGGCTTCGGCCTCTGTAGGGTCTGTTACTTGTCTTTGAACGATGTATGGACTCGGTGTAATTCTCTGTGGTCACGCTTGTTTTAAAGCGTAGAGGGTTCGACCCTCGTCATATGGTTGACTGTAAGTAATTTATTTTTGGCTCAGACCGACATTATAATATATATGCATCTGTTTATCTTCGAATTCGATTTCAACTATTTTGGGTTCGGTGCCTTACCCGGACTTGTTCGTTCGCTCCTTTATCTGGTTACTTGTTGTAGTTTTGCCTGCGTCTCACTCCATACTTGGTTAGCTGTATTTGTTGCTTGTATGCGGTAACTCTGTACGCGGTAACTGGAAACTACTCCTGATGCTTGTTCGCCTGCATGTTCACTGTCCTGTGCAATTGTTTACATATATTTGACTATGGATTAAAGTCTTTCGATACTGCTATTTTGATTACAGTAATGTACAGAAAAGTTTAAATTCTCAGAAGTAAAGATTTACTCAGAATATCAATTTACTCTGTCATGTGCAATAATTTCTAGAAGAGGAAAAATATAATAAGAGAAATGAAGTTCTTTTCTTAAACAATGACAATGTTTCTATTTTCTGATTTCTTCGCTGCTGAACTGAACCCTTGTAATGCATTTGTTTTGGTCTTTTGAACCCCGAGAGGATTCGGTTGGTAACTGGCCCCTTACTCGGTTACAAAACAGTTAGGTAACTGAGTTCATTCAGTTTCTTGTTTGTCAGTTATGAACCTGACTCCTAACTACTCTAACACTGGTCCCACAAAGGTGACTGTGTACATTATTTGAAATAAACTAATTCTACATGTTACAATTCTCACTGACAGCTATAAAGATAAACTAATTAAAAAATTAACTAACAGAGATTCTAAATAACTGTAGTTGACTCTGACAAAAGAAATAAAATTAAATTAAAAAAAGAAACTGACAGTCTTGCTGTCCCTGGTTGATTTGCTTAGTCTCCCCAGTCTTTTTCTGAAACTTCGTGTGTCCCGTTTCGGTCTCCACCCTGTCGTCCAGATGCTCCTGCATTAGGCTGCCGGGGTAAAAGAGAGTTCTCATGGCTCCGTTCCATGAGCTCCTCCACCGAATAACCTGCCCTTTGAATATGTGCTTCGTTGAGCTAGGAACCGTCCTCTAGGGGACGGTCCTTCCACTTGACAAGATAGCGCAGATACTCCTTCCTACGCGTTCGTTTAGCTACCTGTGTGTTGATAATCCCTTCAATTTCGTGAGTCTTAACCGACGGTAACTGTTTCTTCCAAAGACTGCTCTCGAACTGGGTGTCCCGTTGTGGCTGTACCATGTTTTCGTCTGCTTCCTGGGCATGATACGGAAACAGATCTGCCACGTTGAATATGGGCGATATGCCTATATCAGGTGGCAGCTGAATTTCGTACGCATTCGCTGAAAACTTGCGAAGGATTTTGCATGGGCCGATTTTTTTGAACTTTAGTTTGTTATAAGTTCCCTTAGGAAACCTTTCCCGACGAAAATGTGCAAGCACTTCGTCTCCAACTTCAAAATGTACCTCACGCCGCTTGACATCTGCATGCTGTTTATATTTCTGCGTCCTATCCTGCAATTTCATCTTGACTTTGTCATGCAGTTCACTCATTGCCTCGGCAAAATCTTCCCCGTCTGCACTCCTCCTTTCTAGCTGTCCTAAATCTCGGAATTCGTGTACTCCCCGCGGATGCATACCATATAATATCTGGAATGGGCTTAGTCCAGTACTCCGGTTAGGCGAATCGTTATAAGCGAATTCGGCCTGGGCTAGATCTCGATCCCATAATCGCGAGTTTTCTCCGGTCAGACTTCTCAATAAATTGCCCAAACTTCTATTAACTACTTCCATCTGTCCGTCAGTCTGCGGATGATACGCGGAGCTGAAGTTTAACTGTGTGCCCAGCTTTTTCCACAGGGTGCGCCAGAAATGCCCCGTAAATTTCACATCCCTTTCTGAAACTATAGTCCTCGGTAAGCCATGTAGTCGAACTACTTCTGTAAAGAAGAGGTGTGCCACATAAGTGGCGTCGCTAGTCTTCCGGCACGGAATGAAATGAGCCATTTTGGAAAATCTATCAACCACCACCATCACTGAATCATACCCCGCTGTGTTCTGGGCAATCCCAGGACAAAGTCAATACTGACTGAATCCCAAGGTCTGCTTGGAACTGGTAGGGGCGTATATAACCCAGCATTCTGGCTGTGCCCTTTCGCCAGTTGACAGATTTTACATCTGGTTACATACCTCTGTACGTCTCGACTCATTTTTGGCCAGTAGTAAAAGTGTCCTAGCTGTTCCAATGTTTTATCAACGCCAAAATGTCCTGCCAAACCTCCGCTATGCTTCTCTTTCACTAAATTTTCCCTCATCGAACAATCTGGAATACATAGCTGTCCTCCACGAAATAACAATCCGTCCTGCAAATTAAAATCCAGCCATGGGCTTGTATTTCGTAAAACAGGATTCTGGCATGCCTCAAAGGCTTCTTTGAAATCTACGTCCATCTGGTACAAGTCCTTCAAATATTCAAACCCCATTACTTGTATGCCGCTTTCCTGTAAGAGTAAAACTCTTTTGCTCAAAGCATCCGCCACTTTGTTGGTTGTTCCGCTTATATGTTTCAGCACGAAAGTAAAACTTTGTAGGTACTCCACCCACTTGGCGTGCTTGTGGTTCAATTTTTGTTGCTGCGTTATGTACTGTAACGCAGAATTATCTGAGAACAAGACAAACTCACTGCCGAGTAAGTAATGCCTCCAGTGCTTCAAGGCTTGAACCACTGCATAGAATTCTTTATCGTAGGACGAATACTTCTGCCGGCTTTCGTTTAGTTTCTCACTAAAGAATGCCACAGGTCTGTCCTCTTGACTGAGTACAACACCTATAGCTGTCCCGCTTGCATCACACTGGACCTGAAAAGGTTTGCTGAAGTCGGGAAGCCTCAAGATTGGCCTTTCTGTTATCTTCCGTTTCAGAAGTTGGAAACTGTCTTCTGCTGCTTTTGTCCAGCAAAAAGGTTGACTGGCCTTTTTGATGGTTTCTAACATCGGCGCGCAGATCTCACTAAAATTCTTGATA